>CATIWF010203521.1:0-41335 GCA_949630135.1 Balakata baccata
AAATTATAAAGGTATAAATTCTGAATTTTCTTTGGTTAAATTAGTTTTAATTGGCACATGTATAATCCTTTGATTCGGGTTTTGAAAATTTTATTTTCCGCTGCGTTATATGTATGTGATACATGATCAAAACCCTTCAAGAAAGTGGTGGTGGAGGTGGCATCTTTGGTGCACTTGAGCCTTCTCCTCCTATGGAGAGCCTTGCCCTCTTCCTTTTGGCCTCTTGAGTGGCCTTTTGGGCACCATGTTCCAAAAAAGTATAGAAAAAAGAATCAACATCCTTGAAGGGTCTGCCAATTGCCTTGCAATTGAGGAGATATAGGATGTCCAAGAAACTCTCATATTGAGAGCGAGATGAAGAGAGAAGTGCACAATTCTCATTCGTCATAAGATGAAGATACTTTGCAAGATAAGTGATTTGAGCATGGAGAGAAATTGTGCCCTTGGTGGTGGAGGCCATGGATTGAAATTTGTCAAGAAGAAGATAGACCGTTTCCATAGGCCGATTGTGAATCATGGCATAGAGGTAGAAAAGGTTTTCATGGGTTACTTTCTCATTGCTTTCGCTTCTTACATTGATTATGAAAGTGATGATTATGTGAAGGATGAAGTGAGAAAGTGTCTTGATGTGCTTGGCATTAGATCACTTGTTAAGACGGGTTTCAAGAGATATGCTTTTCCACACATCAAGAGGAGAGAGATGCATGGCTTGAGTGTTGATGAGACCCTCCTTTTTGAAGCTAAAAGCATCTGTAAGTTGACACTTTGTCATCTCTTGTGGTTGGCCAAAGAGACGAAATTGGAGGCCGTAGTAGCCAAGAGGATATTTTGGATCTTTGATCACTTAAAGAGTGGAGAGGAATTCAATAGTGAGTTCATCATGGCCATCTTCAAAGGGCATGATGAAAGTGGTCCACCCTATTTCTTCAAGAATGCTAGTTATTTCATCTTTGACACCTAATATTTCAAGATCATCAACATTGAGAGTACGGTTGGAGATGAATTTTTTGGCAGTAATGATGGCATACCATTTCTTTTTCACCCTTGAGAAGGCATTGAAGATATCTTGAAAGGAGGAGAATTGGGAGGAGGTAGCCACTCCTTTGCCTTTGGAGGCTCTTGATTTTGAGGTGACAACTTTTGGTGCCATTTGAAAGGGTGAGTATAGAGGGAGTTTGAAGATTTTGTTGTTGAAAAATTGAAAGAGAGAGAGAGTTTTGATGCAAAAGTGAGGAAAGGAATGATAATAATAGAGTATTTATAGAGTTTGAAAAGGTATTTTACCATTTGAAGTGTCTAATTGGGAGTTATGGCAGATATATTTGATTGGTGGCAGTTGCAAAGGCTGCCATCGAGTCAATCCCGATCGGGACATGGGAGTTCTCGACCGAAAACCCTCCAACAATAAAAAAAAATTGAATTTTGGACTCAGTCTCAAGGAGAACAAGAGGCTTCCCGAGCTTGCACATTTGAAGAGGTGCAACAATCAAATAATATTCAAATGTCCCGATCGGAAAGTGTGTATTCCCGAGCGGGATATGAGGAGTTGTAACTGTTTAATTGATGACCAAGATATGGCGAGCGGGAGGGATAATGTCCCGAGCGGGAAATGTGTTTCCCGAACGGGAGTTATAGGTAACTCCAAGAATTTTCAGGAGAGAAGGAAATGAAACTATCCATAGAGCCTAGTATTCACATCAAATAAGTAAATAACATACATAGACAAACAATTTTACATGTAAAAACAAGGTTTAAAAACAAGGTTTAAAGTTTTCTCAAATTAATGTGCTCCCATCAAGCATACCAAACTTTCTTTTTAAAAAACAAAATCTTTCATCATTTAGGGGCTTGGTAAAAATATCTGTCAATTAGTTATCGGTGTCAATAAAATCTAACACTATATCACCATTTTAAACATGATCTCTTAAAAAAAGATGTCTTATGTCAATATGTTTACTTCTTGAATGTTAGATGGGATTTCTTTGAGAGAATTATTGCACTAGTATTATCACATTTTATTGGAATGTGGTCAATTTCATGACCATAATCCTTGAGTTATTGCTTCATCTAAAGGACTTGAGTGCAGCAATAACTAGCAGCTACATATTCAGCTTCGGCGGTGAACAAGGCAACCGAAACTTATTTCTTACTATGCCAAGAAACTAAACATTCGCCAATAAAGTGACAAGTTTCGGATGTGCTTTTTCTATCCAACAGACTACCGGTGTAGTTGGCATCTGAGAAACCAATGATATGAATGAAGAATTTCTAGGATACCATAGTCCTAAATGCATAGTGCCATAATGTGATTCTTTAGGACATGATTGAAATCTTGCACACATGCATACACTATACATAATATCGAGAAGAAGTGAACCGATCATACCTCTATAAAGCTTTTCATCAATAGCTTTACCCTTTTCATCTTTGTCTAGTTTTGTTGATGTACCCATTGGAGTCTTGGCATTCTTACATTCATCCATCCCAAATTTCTTGATCAATTCCTTGGTGTACTTGGATTGATTGATGAAGATGTCATCTTTGCCTTGCTTAATTTGAAGTCCAAGGAAAATTTTGAGCTCTCTCATCATGCTCATCTCAAATTTCCTAGTCATACACTTAGCAAATTCTTGGCAAATATCCTTGTTAGTAGACCCAAAGATAATGTCATCAATATAAATTTGAATAATGAGAGTGTCATGCTCATATTTTTTAATAAAAAGAGTTGTGTTAACATGCCCTTTTGAGAATCCATTATTTAAGAGAAAAACATTTAGTCTACCATACCATGCTCTAAGAGCTTGCTTTAATCCATGTAAAGCCTTAGTGAGTTTATAGACATGATTTGGAAAAGCATGATCTTCAAAACCAGGGGGTTGTTCAACATGTACTTCCTCTGATATAAAACCATTTAAAAAAGCACTTTTTACATCCATTTGAAAAAGCTTGAAATTCATGTGGCATACATATGCTAATAAAATACGTATAGCTTCTAATCTTACTACTAGGTCAAAGGTTTCATCATAATCAATGCCTTTCTATTTGTTATATCCTTTGGTAACCACTCTAGCTTTGTTTCTTATAATATTACCATCCTCATCTAGTTTGTTCCTATAGACCCACTTACTACCAATGATTGGATAGTTACTAGGTCTTAGAACCAAGGTCCAAACTTCATTCCTCTTAAATTGATTGAGTTCACCTTGCACAGCAATCACCCAACTCTCATCATACAAAGCTTCACTAATTGACTTTGGCTCAATTTGATATACACGAGCAAGATTAGAATCAAGAAATATTGAACGAGTACTTACACCTTTTGAAGGATCACCAATGATTTGCTCATTTGGGTGCTTTCTTACATATCTCCATTCCCTTAGCAGCTCATTGGTCTCTTGTTCTTGAGCTTGATATTGCTCCTCTACTTATAGTTGTTCCTCATCAAGGTCATTCTTATTTATGGATATCTCTTATTCTACTTAATTGAAATTGAGATTCTCCATGGAACCTACAACATCATTCAAAGAAATACCTTTCCCAAGATCAAGTCTGTGTGATTCATCAAAATTAACATGCATAGACTCTTCTACAACTAATGTTCTTTTATTAAAGACTCTATAGGCTTTGCTAGAGGTGGAATAGCCAAGAAATATACCTTCATCTGATTTTGAGGCAAATTTTCCAAAATTTTCCTTAATATTTAATATGAAGCATTTGCAACCAAATACTCTAAGGTATGAAATCTTGGGTTTTCTTCCATTCTAAAGCTCATAAGAGGTTTTATTCAAAATAGGTCTTTTGAAAACATGATTTACAATATAACATGCAGTATTAGTGGCTTCTGCCCAAAAATAGGTTGGAAGTCCATACTCATTAAGCATTGTTCTAGCCATTTTTGCCAATGTTCTATTTTGCTTTCAACTACTCCATTTTGTTGAGGGTTTCTTGGTGTAGAAAAATCACGAGAAATACCATTTTCCAAACAATAATTTTCAAAAATTTCATTTTCAAATTTTTTGCCATGATCACTTCTAATCTTAAAGATATAATACCCCTTCTCATTTTGGACCCTTTTGATAAAATATTTGAAGTTTTCAAAAGTATCACTTTTATAAGCTAAGAAAATAACCAAGTAAACCTAGAGCATTTGGAGACTTGCCCTTATACTTCTTGAGCCTTGGACATTCAGATTTGATGTGGCCTTTCTTCCCACATTCTTAGCACTTCATCTCCTCCTTATTTTTGTTGAAATTGGATGAGGAGCCTTTGAATTTTGAGGCCTTTTGCTTATAGTTTTAATAGTCCCATACTTGTTAACTATCATTCTTTTTACTCTTCTAGATAGCATGACTATCTCCTCATCCTCTTCTTCACTTACCTCATCATCACTAATGAGGTCTAAGTCTTGAACTTTTGAGAAGGTGATGCTTGCCTTGAGAGCAAGAGGTTTTTTCTCCTCTCTTTCTCCTTCAAACTCCTTTTCTCTCATAAGACCCATCTCATGTATTATAAGCTTGCCAATGAGCACATCAGTGGGAATGGTGCTCAAATTCTCATTAGCTTCCTTTATACTTGTCACCCTTAATCCATAATCCTTCATTGGAAGACTTTTCAAGATTTTGTTATTTACATCTTCAAGACTTATATGTCTTCCATATTTCTTTATGTTGTTGATAATGGAGAGTAGGCAGTTTGTCATATCAGGAATGGTCTCATTTGGCTTCATCTTGAAGAGTGCATACTCGTTCATTAGGAGTTGAATCTTCCTTGAATGAACTTACTTTGTTCCTTCATAGTTCCAAAGTCCTCCACATGTTGTAGGCGGTTGGACAATGTTGAACTCTCCCACACTCTTCAAGAGAAAGAGAACTTGCTAGGATGGCCATAACCTTTTTGTTCTTGCCATTTGCTCTTTTGTGTGGTTCAATCCATTCATCTCATAGAAGAGGTTCATCATCTCCTTCGGCGTTCTTCCTTGTTGGCGATGTCCATTCTTTGCGAACACTATCCCATACATCAATTCCTTCACTATCCAAGTATGCCTCCATTATAATCTTCCAATGGGCGTAGTTTGACCCATCAAAATAAGGTTTGAGGCTTTAGAATCCTTCTTGGGCCATTGTAGATCTTTGTTAAAGCTGATGAAGCTTGACTTCTGGACCTTGCTCTGATACCAATTGTTGCCCAAACAATCACCAAGAGGGGGGGGGGGGGGTGGGGAGAGATGAATTGGTGAGAAGATAAAAAATTCTTGCACTCACAAGGTAGTTAAAAGAGTTGAGAAGATTAAGACATGAATTTTATAGAGGTTCGGGTATCAACTAACCTTACTCCTCTCCCCCAGCCTTGATTGGGTATTCACTAATCTAATCACTTATATTACAATTTTGGAGTTTTAGCTAGCTCACTCCCAACTAAGTGTTTTACCAAGGTTAACACTCAACTAGAATTTTTCTTGTATTTTTATGGTTCATACAACAACCAATTCCTTATAATTTGGCTCACACTACCCAATTACAAGATAACCCAAGTGTTTCAAGATTAACACTTGAACCCTTACACAAAATAATTAATGAAGAGATTGAAAAAAATAAATTGCAAGAGTTTTGGTACTTCTTAAATTGTTGGATCTAATTAAATGGCCTATTGATAAGATATTTATACTGATTATCTATCAATTAGCTGTTACAAAGTGGTATCATAACTCTTTCTAATATTCTCTTACAAATGCATTAAATGATGTATGTAAAGAGTTAATATTATATTTCCAAATTAATGCTAGTCAAGAAAATTTTCCTCTTGTTCTTGAAAAAAAAATTAGAGAGAAATTAGATTTCATCTAGTTTGTAAAAGTAAAAGAAAAATATGGTGATCATACATCTTGACTAACAAAGGAGTCTCGTCAAAGACAATTCAAGCTTTTGCTATTTTTTCTTAATTTGTAATTTTGGTGAATTCGGTACTAAAAGGTTTGTTCTAACGTTTTATTTTTCCATTTTGTTTTAAAAATTATGGGATAATCTTGATAAAAGAATGTTATCTATAAATGTTACAAAATATGATTTGTAAAAGTTATAGATAAATACTCAAAGATTAACATACAAAGTGTGTTTGTATGTCGTGCAAAATATATTTGCATGTTTTAGTGTAAAAAAATTTTTGAAATCTCTACTTTTGATCGAGACCTGGAGTTTCGCTTAGTCCAAAAATAGCTTCCGCTTCCAACAGAGACATCATATGCCCTTACTGGTGCTCACAAGCTTGCGAAGGCAACAGCCAAGGGAAGCATAGTTGTGCTGTTTGTTGCTAGTGCTAATGATAAACAGTGGCAAGCATCGCAGAAAACTCTAACCATACTTGATTCCTTTCAAGTATTGATAATTGCTAAGGTAACTGGTTATATAAAGTTGCTTTTTTATATATAAGATTCTGCCAGTGTATGGATGTCATCGCCAGTGTGGACTATGTTCGAGGTAACAACTTTGACTTTTGCAGGTGGTGGTGTGATACATTGTCGCGATGTTCACAGGAAGACTCTAACCTTGCTGCTGTTTTGCTGTGGTCTATTTGGAAAAACCGCAATGAGTAAGTCTGGAATATGAAGATGAAGACAATAGTCCAGTTGATATTGATGCGACTGCGTTTCTCCATCAATGGCGCTCAGCTAAGAATCAGCTGGTCCACAGCAGCTTGGAGACTCCTATTGGGCAAGTGAAATGGACAAAACCACCGGCAGGTTACATTATCTGTAATGTTGATGCAGCACTGTTCGAAAGTGCAGGTTCTTTTGGTTTTGGATGTGCTCTTCGAGATTCTAATGGTGCTTTTATTGCTCTTCGCCTTTTGGTATTATAATCAATGATTGTAAAGCTTTGGTCAAAGAAATTCCGTCTTGTAAGACTTACTTTTTTAGAACATCAGCGAATCAGGTAGCACGAGCAACTGTTTTCTTTGTCTGATCTCCAGGAGTGGAGCTTATCAGCCCTTCCCTTTATCCATGATGTACTTGAATTTGATTTGCGTTAATGAAGTTCTTTTTCTTTAAAAAAAAAAAAAGGATTCTGTCAGAATTTCTTTCTGGTTTCTGGGTTTATGATATTCTGCCTTCTGCTCCTGCAGGGAAGATGTAAATTTGATGTTTTCTTACGGAAATAATTTTTAATTTTTACGTGGGATATGGAGAAAAGCCCACTGTGATGAGATTTGTTATTTATTAATTCACTTTGGAATTAGACTTTGATTTAAAGATAATGGACATCTTAAAAGATAATAATTAATTGATTACCTTTGTTAATAGTCTATGATGGTTGATATGTTCTGTGGTTGCCTTTTCTTTAATGGAAAATAAATTGGTGATGCAGTTCTTTGAAAATATGAATGAAAATACATCGGCAAGTCCAAAAATTAAATATGAATGAAAATACATCGGCAAGTCCAAAAATTAAATAATGAAAATACATCGGCAAGTTCATTGCTCTATATGCTTTGTTTTTTATTCTTGTTTCTTGGTGGGAGGATTCATAGGTAGAGCCAAACCAAGGTGCAACGAGTACTCTTAAGTCAGAAGTCCAAAAATTTATATACTGCACTTTCAATATCATACTATTACTATATATAAAAATGGAAATAGAAGAATAGCTAAATTGACCATATAGTATTTTTATGTCTATTTTATATATGACTTTTAATAATAGATAAATCCGTAATTTAGAAAATTATTACTTTAAATTAATATTATTATTTTAAAGTTATGAATTACAAACACTTGATTCGAAATAAGTGATGATTATAGTAATTTCAAACACTTAATCCAAAATAAGTGATAAGGATAGTATTCCAACCCACCCAATCAATCCACTATATTTTATGTTTGATTTGTTCTAAAAACTTAATTTATTTAATTGAATTGAATAAGGATTTAAGGGTTAATTGCATAAATTGTACCAAATCTTGTCATTTTATTACAATTTAGTATCAAACATTTTAATTATTACAAATTGGTGCTAAATATTTCATAAATATTACAATTTGGTATCAATTTTTAATTTCCGGCACCGAAAAAGTGACATTATATAGTACATCACTCTATTACCTATGTTAGATATATTCCCTTAAAAAAATACACTCAAATGGTGACATTTCCGAATATTAAAGAAAAATAAATTATACAAGTAAATTACAAAAAGGAAATTGATAATTGCCAAAAATAAACTGAACTTTTAAAGTTGTATCAAAATTAAATTATATTTTCTATTTTTTCATTTAAATACATAAACTTTTGAAATTTTATCAATTTGTGAATTCCAAGCAAAATTTTGTTGATATGGCATAAAATTCAGGCTAGATTAAAATGGTTGTACTGACTTGAAAGCTGAGTCATTTTAGAAATTTTAAATTCGACATCGTTTTTTTTACTAAAATTTTAAAACTTAAATGTCTCTTTAAATTTAAAAAAGAATATATATAGCTATCGTGCTTAGGAATTATCTAATCAGTAGAGCAATGAGAAATAAAAATTTTACTATAAGTAACGTTTCACAGGAAATATTTAAGTTTTAAAATTTTAGAAAAAACAAAAATGATGGCATTTTAAAATTTATAAGATGACTTACCTTTACAGTAACACACCTTTTTAATGTCGTCGAAATTTTAGGTCGTGTCAACAAAATTTTGTCAGAATTAATAAATTGATAAAATTTTAAAAGTATATTTAAATGAAAAAATAGAAAGTACAATTTAATTTTGATACAACATTAGAAGTTCCTTTTTTTTTGGCAATTATCCCTAAAGGAAAATAATATATCAAATCGTTGCCTTTTTTAGTATATTTTTATGAGAAAATAAATCTAATATAGATAATAAAGTGACTCGATATGTCATGTCATCTTTTCGGTACCGGAAATTGAAGATTGATACCAAATTACAATATTTATGAAAGGTTTGGTACCAATTTGTAACAATTAAAAAGTGTGGTACAAAAATGTAATAAAGGAACAAAGTTTGGTACTGTTTGTATAATTACCTCATGATTTAACCTTTTAATTAGAACTATACTATTTTCATTTTATATATAACTTTTGATAAGGGACAAATTAGTAATTTGAGAGATAGAGGGGACATGCAAAATGACCATAAAATACTTTTACCTCTATTTTATATATGTCTCTTAATAAATTCATAAATTTTACTTTAAATTAATATTATTATTTTAAATGGAAACACTATTATATTAAATTACAGGAAAATTTGTCAAAAAAAATCAATCTGATTGTTATAGTTAATTGAAAAATTTTGTTATTTAATAATCTAATTTATTAGTGAATAATATTAATAATTTATTAATTAGAAATCCAATTCTAGTAGAGCTAGATAACTATATTTTATATATAAAAAATAAATAACTAATAATATTAAAAAAAGAAAAAATAATTTAATAAAAAAATATTATGAATGTTCAGTACAAAAAAGAATATAATAAACAAGATAATTTGTATATAGTAAATAAATTAACAATCATAAAATGCAAGATAATTAATGGATTAAATAATTTAGTATAATTTTTTATATATAGTACGATATAAAAATCAAATATAATTAACAATCATAACTTAATTACTAAAATTAAAGTATTGGACAAAATTATTATTTATTTAATAATTCTTAACCGTAAGTTTGGCAGCAAAACCTGTGCCCACATGGTAGTAAGAATGCACCAACCGAGGTCAGGTTGAGGAGCTAGAAAGAAAAGATAGATATCATATTTCTAAATTTATTTTGGCATGATTTGCAGGTTGTTCAAGAAAAATATGGTATGTATCTAGGCTATTATTATGATCTATATTTTTGATGTATGTAAGCGTAAAAATAACAAAATTATCGTAAAATAGTTATTATTTATATAATATATATATATATATATATTAATAATGGATAAATTAATAATTTGATATTTAAGAAAAATATGATATATATCTAGGCTATTATTATGATCTATATTTTTGATGTATGTAAACGTAAAAATAACAAAATTATCGTAAAGTAGTTACTATTTATATTTTATATATACCTTTTAATAATAGATAAATTAGTAATTTGATAGAATTTGTGATAAATATTTACTCGTATAATTCACTATCAATAAAATAACATAATAAGGCAAAACATATTAATAAAAAAATAAATAAAATTATATATAAATTAAATAGTAATTAATAACGAATCCAATATCTAATAATCACGGTAATAAAAAAATAAATCTTAAAACAAATATATAAATATATATATTAAAAAATTATGAGGTACAATTTTCCACGGCACTGCCATTAGATAGATTACTACGTAGACCAGTTAAAAAGCTGTGAAAGACTTAGTTTTAAACCTAACTCATTGCGGAATCAAACTGATATATTTGCTCTATAAAAATGAGTTGACTGAAAACGAAATCAAAAGAGTAAATTAAACACATCCTTTCAAAGTATATGCTCATTTTTTAGATGAAATCCATCTCTGTTTATTATCCAATGATCCCAAGATTTAAAAGAAAAATAATTCACATCCTTTCACCTGCGCTCTCTTTTTTGTCTTAAGCGTTGTTTGACAATACGGTTAAAAAAACGCTTTTCAAAAAAATTTTGAATTTTCTTTTTAGTTTTGAAAATTGCTTTTAGTAGAAATAGATAAATATATATTTTTTCTAAAAATATATTTAAAAAAAACCGTTTATAAAAAATTAAAAAAATCAATCAATTAAATCAAAATTTTCAAAATCTGCTTTTAGAACCTTCAACATCAATCTTAAATACTCCTGCAATTTATGACAAATCAGCTTCAATGAATCTCGAAGATAATGTCATTCACACAGCACATGGATTACCATTTCTGAATCCTAGACATGTATTCAAAAAAAAAAAAAAATACAAGTTATCAAGTATTATATGACAACAGTACAACTCTGACAAGCATTAGGTACTATTTAAGCGAGAAGGAAAACATTAAGGATGGAAAAGAAAGTTGCAGTTCATTAGGAGGTTAATATTGCTATTAAAACTGTTAAATATTACTATTATATACAAAAATGAGCATTGTGGTTGGGGAGAATTTTCAATCCTTAACTCCAACTGTTTCCATCTTTCTCAGGTTGTCACTAGGTGAGGACCAGAGCGCGGAAGCATACACGAATAAGTAACATATTTCACACTGTCCAAAAGCACAACAACGAAAATCCGAGACATTGACTTTGGTTTAATCATGCCATCAACCTCACCATCACCAGCCTCTCTAGGATCAACAAGGACAGAGACAACCATGGACGAGACTGATTTATTACCTGGAAATTTGTCGTTCTGAGAACTTCCAACATGTTCTTCAGTAACATTGAGATCAGAACCCGCAAGGGGAATTGCAATGCCACGGAGAATTCTTCTATTTTTCCCTTTGTTTTGTCGAGTAGCATTCTGCTGGCCCTCTGATGTAATATTGGCAACCGAGGAAGCAGGAACAATAGCTCCTGGAGCTGGTGAGGCATCAAACTGAAACACTTCACTGCACATGCCAGAGCTCAACATTGGCCCTGCAAAAGGAAATGAATATAACCATGAACTATTAGTGAAGCACCAAATTCAAGCGCAAAACCTATAGGAAATACAGCCTGCCAATTCCTCAATTTTCTTTTTCAGAGATAAGCAACATTTGATTAAGGATTGAGTTTGAGTGTGTGTCTGAAGGACAAGGGAATCATAATACCAAGGATCAAAAGAACCTGTCCATGGCATAAAAACCTCCACATAATTGTTAAGAAACAAATAAAAAAGCTAAAATAATGTCGAACTGTAATTGACCAATAATCCAATTGCCTTCGAGCTCCACACCATTCTATTTTAATATTTTCACATTTGCCATTACATAAACTGTATGTTATTGTTATGTTATTTACTTCTTTCATATTATCAATGATATCATCAAAGTACAGTTAAATCATACTAAAAACTTCCACCAGCCACTTTAATCAGTCATAATTCAGCATGACAAAATCAAGGGCCTTGTAATTTAACACATAAACAAAGAGCTCCTTATCAATAAGGTTAAAAGAATTTCATGGAAACCAGTGAACAAGTGCACCTAACCAGTAAGTCCAATATTGTCACTTCCCATAAGTCGGTCGTATCTTCCTCACAATGTGAATACATCAAAATATCACAATATCCTACTAGAGCACTGAAATCAAAATCTCAAACATGCTAATGTTGAGAGAATCAATTTATTCTATAAGATAATTTAAGGTTTTTCATTCATCATTGATCTTTCTGTTAAATTTAAATCATACTCATTTCTAATTTCAATGGAAGATTAGAAAGAAGAGACCACCATTATTGAAACTTTTGTTCTCATTAAATCCTAATCTAGCTACAATATATGAGAAGTTGATTAGCAAACCCAATAATATAACTAGAGCATTACGGTAATTGATCTGCAAGCATTACCACAAATATTTTAACTAAAGGATGAAAGTTCAATGAATGCTAACCCAAGCAGGAAGAACTAAACGACAATATCAGAGAGGCAATAATAGTAAAATGATCTTTTAATCAAGCAACAATTAAGGAAAAATGTAATAACGACATATAGATGTATAAATGAGTCGAGCAATTCAGGTAAGCATTCATAGATTTTCAGAATTGTTTATAGGAAAAAACATCTAATTGGAACTACACAAAGGAGATCAATTCCTTAGATGAAATTAAGATATAATCAAATTGAATGTACAAACTTCCAGTGTCATACTTAAGGATGCATCACTTTTCTTACACACGAATATTAAAAAGAAACCAAAGCAAAATATGCAATTTTTCCTTGGATAAATTTGTGAAACCTTACATTTACAACTTAAGTTTATTTGAAAAAAACCCCTCAATGGATATCATAATCATCAACTTTGCTAGTTAATAATAAACTGAGTCTGAGTTGCTAAGACTAAATTTAAAGCTCTCTTCATAAACAAGTCAAACTTGCACACACAAAAAAAAAAAAAAAAAAACCTTCAAGCCCTAGATATGTTACTCCATATTCAAGAAAAAAGAAAAGAAAAAAAACTCATCTACTAAAGTAATTCAAAATACTCCAGTAACAAAAAATAATAACAATCGAAGGCCAGCCACGATATGGACATATTTTTTACTACCAGAACTCTACAGAATAGTGCTAAAGTTAGAAGAAAATTTGATGCTCTGCAATGGTTTTTTGATGCAGGAGTATTCAAATCCTATTCAAGCTAGGAATCCTATTCAGCCCAGGATTATATTTCAGATTTAGATTAGAATTATAATTAAGTTTTCCTTAATACTTTAGGCTTTATGTTTTACCTTTTTAGTGTAGGATTAGGATTTTCTCAACTAGTATAAATAGAGGCACCATCAAAGAGTTTCATTCATTGTATTTTGTTATAATTTTTATTCCATTAATAAATTAATGGTTTAAACCCTAATTATTTTCTTTATTCCAACCTTTAATCATCTACTCTATTTTTCTGCAGCATCAACTTGGTATCAGAGCGAAAAAAAAAAATTTTCTGATTTCTTTGGATTTTTTTTAAAACTCTAAGCCCCAACAAACTGAGTTAGCTGAGCTGCGAAGGATGGTAGAGGATTTGACTGAGGCTGTACAAGCCTTGCAGCGTCAGGAATTTGTGGACACCTGTATGGAGAACCCGGAAGGTGACCACAAACAATTAGAAAATCTAGAAGATTTTGAGGTAAATCCTTTTCATGAAGTTGGACCTGCTAACCAAGCGGCACGAGGTGGATTGGAACAGCAGTTAATACATACTCTAGACCTAAATGATGGAGGAATCAAGGTTGAAGTAGCTGATTTCTATGGAAAGTTACATGTGGAGGATTATTTAGATTAGGAAGCCAATTTAGATAATTATTTTGAATGGAAATCCATGGAAGAAAATCGAAAAGTGCTATTTGTGAAGCTTAAATTAAAGGGTACTGCACTTCAGTGGTGGAAGAGAGTTGAAGAGCAGCGTGCTCGGCAAGGCAAGCCTAACATCAGCACTTGGGAGCATATGAAGGCTAAGCTACGAAAACAATTTTTACCTGCTGATTACATGATGGAATTGTATGAGAAATTCCATTGTTTAAAGCAAAATAATATGTCTATTGAGTATACTGCAGAGTTCAATATCTATCAATTCGGGTAGGCTTATCCAAGAGCAATGAACAGATTACTTCTCGTTACCTTTCTGGTTTAAACAACTCTATAAGAGACGAGATGGGCGTGGTTCGCTTGTTTAACCTTGAAGATGCACGTCAGTATGCCCTATCCGCTGAAAAGCGAGTTGCATGTTACAATGCCAATAAATTTTCATATGGCAATAATTGGAAAAACAATGGAGGAGCTGAACATGGTTATCAAATAGCTCAGCGCAATCATCAAGGGGCTGCTGCAATAAATAAAAACAGTTTGGGCTCATCCCATGTTGAGAAAAACCAAAAAGGCAAGGATGTAGTGCCTTATGGCGGACAAACTAAATTTGGTTCATCATTAGCAAAAGGAGGCAGCAACTCACAAGTTCGATGTTTTACTTGTGGAGAGAAAGGACACACCTCGATTGCTTGTCCACAACGGCGAGTGAACCTAGTTGAATAGGATTCCTAGCTTGAATAGGATTTGAATGCTCCTGCACTTATTCTTTCTACAAAAACAAGCGGTACACCATGCATTCTCTTAAGGAAGAGGCGAAGCAAATAGTAAATAGAAGTTCAACAAACGGCAAATCCAACAAAATTAATGGATATTTGTGTGCTGATAAGTTTGAAACAGAAAGTAGTGAAGTAGGGATTGTATATGCATTGGTAAATAAGTTAATGGAGAGAGGTCAAACTGGAAAATCACCTCAATACCCTATTGAAATTCAACACTTATTAGAGGAATATAAGGAGTTAACTACAGATGTTGTACCAAAGAGTTTGCCACCTTTAAGGAACATTCAGCATGCAATTGATTTAGTGCCAGGAGCGTCTTTACCAAATCTACCCGCATATAGAATGCCCCCTATGCAGCAAGCGGAGATACAAAGACAAGTTCAAGAGTTCTTGGAGAAAGGTTTGATACAAGAGAGTACAAGTCCTTGTGCTTGTCCTGCTCTATTGGCACCCAAAAAAGATGGATCGTGGCGAATGTGTGTGGACAGCCGTGCTATAAACAAAATTACAGTCAAGTACCGTTTTCCAATTCCTCGATTAGAAGATATGTTTGATCAAGTTGTTGGTTCTGAAGTGTTCTCCAAGATTGATTTGAAAAACAGCTATCATCTAATAAGGATGAGAAGTGGAGATGAATGGAAAACGGCTTTGAAAACTCCAGATGGATTATTTGAGTGGTTGGTAATGCCATTTGACCTTTCGAATGTGCCAAGCATGTTCATGAGGGTTATGACAAATGTTCTCAAACCATTCTTGAACTCCTTTGTTGTGGTTTATTTTGACAACATTTTGATCTATAGTCGAAACAAGGAAGAGCATTTGACACATTTGCAATAAGTTTTAGGGGTACTTCAAAGAGAACAGCTCTATGTAACCTTAAAAAATGCATCCTTCTACAATCGGAAGTCGTGTTTCTTGGATTTATAGTATCCGTGGAAGGTCTAAACCAGATCCGGAAAAGATTTCCGCCATTGTCAAGTGGCCAGCACCTAAATCCATCAAGGAAGCTCGATGTTTTCATGGATTAGCATCATTTTATAGGAGATTCATTCGGAATTTCAGTTCTATTATGAGCCCTATAACTGAAACATTGAAGAAAGGGGATTTTGAATGGTCAAATGCTGCTCAAAAGGCTTTTGATCTAGCGAAATCATTAATGACTCAAGCTCTTGTTCTCGCTTTACCTGATTTTGAAAAGTTGTTTGTTCTTGAATGTGACGCTTCGCACATGGGAATTGGGGCTGTTTTAAGCCAACATGGAAGGCCTTTGGAGTTTTTTAGTGAGAAATTATTTGATTCAAGGAAGCGTTATTTAACTTATGATCTAGAATTTTATGCTTTAGTTAGGGCTGTTTGTCACTGGCAGTATTATTTGGCCTACTGTGAATTTGTTGTTTATTCTGGCCATCAGGCCTTAAGATATTTGCATTCTCAAAAGAAACTTAATGATCGACATGTCAAATGGAGTTCTTTCCTTGATGAATTCAATTTTTCACTGAAATATAAATCTTGTCAATCTAATATTGTTACCGATGCTTTGAGTAGGCAATCATTACTTTTATCAGTTTTGAGTACTCAAATTACGGGGTTTGAGGAACTAAAAAATCAGTATGGTTCAGATCCAAATTTTAGCAAAATAATAGTTGATTTACGCAGCTCTTCACAGGCTAATTGTTTACTATATAGATTGCAAGAGGATTATTTGTTTAAAGGTAATCAACTATGCATTCCTAAAGGGACTTTAAGGGAGCAAATTATTCGAGAACTTCATGGGATTGGTTTGAGTGGACATTTTGGCAGAGACAAGACTTTAGCAATGGTAGTTGATTGGCCCAAAATGTGTAGGGATGTGGAGAAATTTGTACGTCGGTGTCCACCTTGTTTATTTGGCAAAGGAAATGCTCAAAATACAGGTCTGTATACTCCTTTACCTGACCCAAATGCACCTTGGGTTCATTTGAGTATGGACTTTGTTTTAGGACTTCCAAGGACAACAAAAGGATTTGACTCCATCTTTGTTGTAGTGGACCGATTTTCAAAAATGGCACATTTTATTCCATGTTCTAAAACCTCTAATGCCAGTCATATTGCTGACTTGTTCTTTCATGAGGTTGTGAGGTTACGTGGTGTCCCAGCTACCATTGTTTCAGATAGAGATGATGTAAAATTTATGGGGCACTTTTGGAGAACTTTATGTAGGAGATTTGGGACAGAACTAAAGTATTCTAGCACATGTCATCCACAAACGGAAATAATTAATCGAAGTTTGGGCAATCTATTAAGATGTCTTGTTGGGAATATTGTAAAGACTTGGGATTTAGTCATCCCTCTAGCTAAATTTGCTTACAACAATTCTGTCAAGCATAGCATTAAAAAGACACTTTTTGAAGCTGCTTATGTGCTAAAACCTAAACATGTACTTGATTTGGTGCACTTACCACAAGAAGTTAGGGTTAGTGGTGAAGGGGAAGCATTTGCTGATCACATACGAAGGATCCATGAAGAAGTAAAAATTGCATTAAGGGGCAGCAATGCAGCATACTCTTCTGCTGCTAATCAACATCGTCGTGTGTAGAACTATGAGGAAGGTGATCAAGTACTTGTTCATTTACGACAAGAAAGATTTCCTAAGGCTACTTATATCAAGCTCAAGTCTAGAAGGTTTGGGCCTTGTACGGTGTTAAAGAAGCTAGGATCAAATGCTTACTTAATTGAGTTACCACCTGAGTTGCAAATTAGTCCAATCTTTAATGTTTCGGACTTGTATCCTTTTGAGGGATTTGTTAGTACTCCACCTTCCATAGAAGCTCAAGTCCCGCAGTTGCCAGTTGCAAAAGCTGATGTGATTCAAGAAGTTTTGGATGTCAAAGAGGTTCGATCAAGACGCGGCAATTCCTATAGGCGAATTTTGGTGAAATGGCTTGACAAAACGGCAAAATGAAAGCACATGGATTACTGAAAATGAACTAAAACGAGTTGATCCAGCCACCTATGAGGAATTTGTTACGGCTTACTCATTGGAGCCGAGTCTTTTTTCAACCAGGGGAGATTGATGCAAGAGCATTCAAATCCTATTCAAGCTAGGAACCCTATTCAGCCCAGGATTATATTTCAGATTTAGATTAGAATTATAATTAAGTTTTCCTTAATACTTTAGTCTTTATATTTTACCTTTTTAGTTTAGGTTTAGGATTTCCTCATCTAGTATAAATAGGGGCACCATCAAAGAGTTTCATTCATTGTATTTTGTTATAATTTCTATTCCATTAATAAATTAGTGGTTTAAACCCTAATTATTTTCTTTGTTCCAACCTTTAATCATCTACTCTATTCTTCCGCTGCATCATTTTTGCTCAAGATCAACGCTCAGTAAGCAACCTTAATAAGTAAAGACATATATAAAATGATGTCACAATTCAAATAATTACCAGCAAGGCCTTCATGAAACCACTGCTGCAGATTACCATTAGCTGCAGACGACCTTAAATGGTCCTTCAATGTATCTGAAGACCCTGAAGTAAGGGCATTCTGCCTTTCCTTAGTAGTTCGATATCTGTGTGGGTGTCCCCCTCTATTGTTTGAAATATCTGAGTGCAAATGCATCCCCGAGATAGCCAGTGCTGGAGAAAAATCCCTAGGGATCGCCAAACTTGTCTCCTTATCTTTGTTCACTTCAGGAGCCTCATGAGAGGCCATAGCTCTCTCACTGGCCAGAATGGAATGAATAATCAAGTTACCATCAATCTTCACAAGCTTATCATTCCTTGGCACGTACAAAGAAGCAGCAAGCTGCTTACTAGAATTACTAAGACGAGCAAATTCATCTGAGCTTGGCATATGTTCAAATCTTCCTCTTTTCTCAGCATCGTATGCCAAATATCCATCCCTGCCTCTCACACAGTGTATTCTGTCAACATCCACTTTGTCATAGGACCCATTCGAATGTCCATCAACTATCAAAACCCTGCCTCTATGCTGACCGTAAAACTTATCACTAACAAACTTCAACCCATTAGCACCATTTTCACTTACACCTCCAAATTTAACATTCACAATCGGCACCAACCCACCAAAAAGCAGAACAAAAAATAATAAACCCAAAAAGCTAACACTAGTAACCTTCTTAGTCTTACCCTCAGCTTTCTTAGCTTCAGCCCTTTTGACTTTAGCAGCTGAGCCAGGCTGCTGGGTTTTCAATCTAGGGATTGGAACCAAGGGGACCTGAGTCCCTTGCGGCTTAACAACATACGAGGCACAAGGCATCCATGGATATGGCATGGGTGCCATAGGTGGATACATAGGGGGCGAGCACATACCATTGCCACTCAACTGCTGCCGCAGAGTTGCATTTTCAGCCATAAAGAATGAAATCTTACTATTTAAATTAGCAATGGTAGAATGCATTGTTCTCACTTTGTCTTCCAGCTCCTCAACGTAATGTTTCTTTCTCTGCCTCGACAGTTGCGCACTCTCTCGGTTTCTCATAAGCCTTGCCTTCCTTTTTCCCTCCTCTTCACTCACATCAACAAAACTACCACACTGGGAATTCGCATTTTTGGCATCTGTGTTAGGGTTAGAATTCTCTGATCTCCGATACTTTTGATTTCTGATTTCGTTGTTTGTATCCTCGCAGGTAGTATCTTTTTTTCTCTTTGACAAATTGCCATTTTTAACATTTATCTCTTCTACTTTGATCTTTTGATCAACCACAAAGGTACCCGAATCAGAATCAGGAGAAGGCGCATTCATGGCTTCAGATACACCTGAGCCGCCATTTCCGGAGACCTGAGAAGATACCGGAGAGGAAAAGTTCAACGGCGTAGCGGAATTAGAGCTCCGGCAACCCGAATCACAACACCTAGACTGTGAAGGCGAGCAATTCAGATACTTAGCAACATCGGAAACATGATCACCAGAAATTCCAGAGCTACCCGACTCCAACGAAGCGGAATTTTCCTGCTGACGACAAACATCCAATTCGCCGGACTCCATGGTGGAATAGGGGATGGAGAAATGCTCGTTTTCCGAAGGTAAATAGAAGTTTTCAAGATCATCGAAGGTGATATCAAAATCGCAATTATCGTCAAAGGAAAAACTCAGATCTGATACGAAGTTTTCTCCCGTAGTCATAGCGTCAGATAATGAGGAATTTTGCCCAGAAAGGAACAAGGGATCGAGGGGTGGGATTGGGAGAGAATCGAATTCCTCCTTGGAATCATTCACATCCATCTGCAGCGACGGCGATGGCCGTGGCTGTTGATCGGTGAGAATAGCTTCGGCCATGGGAATGTTAGGGTTTCAATGAGGTTTACGCGAGGACGAAAGAATACGACTTGGTGAAAAGGATAATGTGATTTTGTGATTCGGTCTTTCCCAATCTCCGAGTTGGAGCGTGAGACACGGGTATTCTAAACTTCCACAAATAGTTTCTCAAGATACGCGTTTATTTTATTTGAACTACAAGATAAGCGTTCGATTAACGAAGACGGAAGACCCCGAGGTAAAGGACAGCGCGTGAAACAGGAAGAGAGTGGCATTGCAAATCCATGAGTGAAGAACCATTTGTACCGAATTATTTGTGGAAAACGTGTATGTATGGAAACTTCTGGGCGATGATAGATCTCACTTTGTATTTGAGTTCCGGTTCCGCAAGCTACCTACCTCCTTAACTTTAAGGCCCTGCCATTTCATTTGAATAAAATATTTTTTTGAAAAAGATTTTGTATTTTTAATTTATTTTAATTTTAAAAATTAATTTTTATAAAAATAGATAAATAGATATTTTTTTAAAATAATTTTGGAAAAAACAATTTATAAAAAATTAAAAAAATCAGTTAATTAAATTCAAATAATTTAAAATGTCTTTAAGATATTTAATAGTAATTCCAAATATCCTCTAAATTGATTTAGTTTATATTTGTTGGCGGAAAGATATAGAGGAATGATAAAATGAGAAGATAAAAATAAATATATATTTTCACTATTTAGAAAAGAAAATAATAACGAGAGAAGGGAAAAATATTTTTAGTTTGCACTCTTAAGCATTTAAATAGATAAAAAATATGAAAATAAGGAAAAAAAATTTATTTTATTTTATTTAAAAAGGAAAGGAAAATGAAGAGAGAAAATAAAATAATTTTTATTTTTTATTCTCTATTTTTTCTTCGAAACGGAGAGAAAATACAAAAATAACAATGTTAATGATAAAATTACTTTTTTATCTCTAATTATTACAGTAAAGTACTTTTTACATATTATAGAATGATATGAAAAAATATAAATATGTAATACAATAATTTTTTTCCTCTCATAATAAATTATTTAAATAAAAAATATCTTATCATGTTACGTCAATTTAAAATATAATAAATAAAAATAAAGGAATGAAAATAAAATTGATTTTACTTTCGTATTTTTCCTCCTAAAAGAAAAATTTTTAAACACCATGAAAAGGAAGAAAAATAAAGAGGGAAAATAAATTTATTTTCCTTCCTTATTTTCTTTTCTCCTTATGGAAATTTGTCAAATAAGATGTTAGAACCTATTCGTTTCAAGCAAAAAAAGGCCTGTGAATTAATCATTAAAGTATTTTTATTATACTTTATATTTCAATACTAGTTAGTTGCTCTCGCGTTATGTCAGGCTATTAAAACAAACTAAGTTTCAAATTCAAAGAATTTAGAGTGTGATTAATATTTGAATGTTTATATGGTCTCTTTTTGTCCATAATGTTGTATGAAAATCCTTCACCAATTCAAAATAGCGTAGTATCGAACATAATTATTATTGCTACAACTATTGCTAGCCAATTTGCTGCTAGCTCACACAAAAATTTTAATATGTTTGCATGTGCTTAGAAATTTATGTATTCACGTACAGAAAAAACAAAAGGTTGAAGCAAAGTGATCCTAATTAATTTCATGAAATTTCACAATAAAAAATGCTAAATCTTTTTTTTTCAAATTTATTTGAGTAAAAAAGCATGTGCTATTTTTTTTTTTTTGACTTCTATTCATGAGAACAAAGCATAAGAAGTAAGAGTGCAAAGCAATGACCTTAGCAACAATTGCCTGAGCCAACATCTTTAATAACATCTATTATAAATGCTATTTATCCAATTACCCACAAAGATTAAGGGAAAGAGAAAAAAGATGTTCATCTCCTAGACAAATCCAATCAGTCAAAAGAAATTCTTCTATATTGTATGATCTAAAATTAGTGAATAAAAATTCAAGTTTACAATTTGGTAGAAAGAATCTACTAAGGAAAATAATAATAAAAACACTGCAATAAGTGAGTCACAACTCATAAATGAATTAGAAGATGATCAGTTACCAGCAAATTCCAAGCTTTTATACCAGTTTGTTACTATGACTAAGTTATGGAAATTACCAACTAAAATATGATTGTATACATGGGTTGAAAATGTAGCTAAAAGGTTGCTGAGAATTGGCATAATAGCAACTTCATAATTAAAAAAGTGGATCATGACTGGTACGTAGTTGTTTTATTGCAAGTCATAGCTGTTAGAAAAGTGCTATAAAAGCAATCATCTTTAATACTCATTATATAAATTTATTTGATCATAAATTAATTAATGAAGTCCATAATATAAACATAGTATGAAGAAAATCATGATAAGATCATGATGTTGAGATTCCTATCACGTACAATTATGGTTATATCTAAATTGTCTCTATTCATAGGATTAATAAGACTAGACATTGTTAATCCGGATAGATTAGTGCATGTTATACTTCTTGATTAGATCAAGTAGTTAATCTCATAATATATAGACATGAGTTGTCTATAGTTAACATGTGAATGCTTGTTAGTGTAGTCAAGTATATTGGATGACTTACTATGAGACTATCATATGGATCGTCTATTCAAATATCAATGATAGTCTCATCATAGTAATAGGGTAAATATTTGTAGACTTAAGGTACTCAATGATATCTTGAATGCTAATTATGTGTTTTGATTTCATTCCTTATTGTCTCATAGAGGTTGCTCATAGGGTGGTGATTAGGTACAACTTGAGATATTCAAAGGTAATTAGATAACCAACAAAAGATTCACCACTCTCGACAGAGAGAGTGTATACCCACGACCTCTTGTTGGGATTATTAATCGAGAATCTCTAGCCGAAGTGGAAATGTCATAAAGATGGTCTTCAATGACATGTCTATTTGAGTAATGAGTCCCAGTGACAAGATCTAACATCACTTGGACTAGGTGTGACGTAGTCAGTTTAACAGGAGTTGACACATAGTCCATGCTCTGAACTGAGTGGGGTATAGAATAGTGAAAAGACGAATTACATGGACAATTGTATATGGAAAAGTTCGTAGTTAAACCATTATTTTCCAACTAATTGGGGGTTATAATGTATTGTTAGATACCACTTATGATCTGCCTAAGATTAAGTGTCAATCCAAGTGGCCAACATAGCCGAGAACCTAATGGGTCATATGCACTAAATGTGTGAAGGAGAAGAAAAATGGGTTTTTGGATTGGATCTAAAACAATGAGAGAAAATCCAAATCCAGACACATTCTAGACCGGAAAAGTAGCTCTCTGGGGGGACGAAGGTCCCAATTAGGAAAAGGAGTGTCCTGATCGGAAATAACTACTGGATTGAAACAGCATAAAGTCCCAACCGGGGAAGTGGTTTCCTGACTAGGACTTGCTCGACATAGGTAGTTTCCTAAGCATCAAATAAGTGTCTCGATCGGAATTTTAATCTGATTAGAATTCTATAATCAAGGGTTACGAACCCTAGTTCCAAGTGGACTATAAATAGTCATCTCTCATACTATTTCAAGAGCTGCAACTCATAAGAATTAAAGGGTTAATTCTTCTCTTCTACTCTCAAGGATTAATTATATTGCTAGTACATTAGATTAATCCATGCCATTCCCTTAAAGGTTTTCTCCCTTTTCGTGGATACCATCAGAGATGATCCTAGAGGATTACTGTGGTTTGCTATAACCCGGTAAGAAGAGAATCGAAAGAAGAATACTATGCTTGAAAGGTAATAATCTTCTACTATTAGATAGTTTTAATTATTCATGATTACATAGATTGATCTTCTTCTTGGAGTTTGTAAAATTTTAATTTTCTGCTGTGTAACGTATATGAGATGCATGTGCAAGCTCCAACAATAGCTACAACAATTTCAAATGTCAAAACCTTTCTTGGTTTTATCCCAAATAGATTGTAGTGGAAATGTTCTTGTTCTAATTTTACTCGACATATACAATGGTATCTTCAAGCTTGCATTTAACGGTTTATAGGTGACCTATGACATAAGAAAAAATAAAATAAAAATTACATAAACACACTTTAGAAAAATCCAATTGCATTTGATTTGAAGTATACAAAGTTAATAAACTAATCTACAATCTAATTACTTATATCAAATAAGGTAGATTAGCTGAAATTATAAAATTAACGAACAAATATTAATAAGAGAATCTAAAATCAATGTATGAAAATTTACACCTTTGTCCACTCCATAAAAAAATCTATATCCAATTTCATATTTAAGGCTGAATCCAAATCCAATTGTAAATCAGGAATTCCAGGACTCATGCCTAACCTTGATCAATTACTATTTACAATTGCTGAAAAACACCATAAAATACCCATTTTGGAGGAAAACTTAAGGATTAAAGAAACAATTTTTACCATCGAAAAGGCAATGTCGAAGCTAAAGCTATAGCTGAAAGTAGAGCTAACTTTCCCCAAGTCTTTAAACCTCACTTTGGGAAGCTTCCATAGTAAACCTTCTGTTTATCTTCACTTCTGAGTAATTAATCTCTCTTTCCCTCTCGCTATGTTCAAATTAGAATAGGAGAGCAAACATAAATATCCTTAAAAAAGATGCTCATATACCAATTTTCGACTTCGAAAATGTAAAGTAGAAGAACTAATAGATCATATGAAAAAAGGAAAAAAAAAAGGGGAAAATAGTCATATATAGAAAGTAATAAATTGAACCTGAGAAAAAATAGAGTGTAGGAAGAAGAAGAAGAAGAAGAAGAAGAAGAAGAAGAAGAAGAAGAAGAAGAAGAAGATTTGTACATAGCTTAAGAGTTTTTGCCTTCTATTTGGTGAGAGGACAATTGGAGGAAAAGTATAGCAGCCAAAAAGGAAGCTGAAAGAGACAATATTGAGAGAAGATTTTAGGGTTCTAAGTGAAACGACGTCGTTTTTCTGGATGGGTAATTTGGTTAGCTCACTGTAGTAGCTACAATGCTCAAAACAGACACTTTTTTAGGTATAAAGATTACTCTTTTTAAAATATATATATATATATATATTTTACAAAACGTTAGTTTATGCACCTATTTTTTAGTTGAATAAAAATTCTTATCAATTTGATTTTTAGATGTAAGGCTTCTTTGAACAACTATGCTATTGCATCAAAAACTCTTTCCAAACATGTAGTATTCTACCTTGGTATTCAATAGCCTAGTTATACAAAAAAAGCCATTTAGACACAAATTTCCCATTCTATAAGGAATCAAAAATTCTATCTCATATAAATTTCATTTTCAGAAACATTAGATAACCAATAATTTTTTTCACCAATACCTCAATCTTCTTCTTCCTCTGTTCTCCTCTCTTTATTCTTCTTCTCTCCTTCTCCTTACACCATTACCAACTCCGTCCACCATCTAAACGACCTATGATCATTACAAAATTCGAACCACAACTAGTTTTCTACCTCCTTATCACTCAATGACATTAGTTTTCTAAAATCCAACCAAATTTGCGAGATCCATGAGGAGAAAATCGCATGTCAGAGTTATCCTCCCATTTCTCCTATTTTTCGGCTTACTTTTCCAATTTTGACACCGAAAATGGACTTACAGGATCAAAAAACTTTCGAATGGATAGTTTGAGCTATGGAAATCACTATTTGAGGGCTGATCAAGCAAAGAAAATTTGGGTGTCAAGCTATCCTCTTCGTTTCTTCTATTTCTCGACTTTCTTTCTGAAATGTAACATTGCAAACTCAAAGGGACAAAAAATCTTGGACTAGACAGTTTGAGCTTCGGAAACCACTATTTGAGGGCTGATCAAGAGCAGTGCCTTCACTCATTGTATATATAACCTACATATAGCTAACATATAATATTTTCTGTAAAGAGAAATTCAGACTATAACATCTATTATAACTTGATTATATGTAGATTATATTGAAATTATATGTATTAATAAATATAACCCATATATAATCAACACATAGCAAAAATATAACACAACAACAACAACAACTACTGCTGCTGCTACTGTTGTTGTGTTATATACCTGCAATTGCCTCAAAAGCATGTAAAATGGTTACTTCTTTTATGACTTCCTTTAATATCTCTTTACAGTTAAAATTTCTATTTAGAGGCTTCATGTAATCATAAATTATATGTACTTATGTAAGCAAGAAGGTGATATACACATCTAAAGATTGTAGTTTTATTTCTTATATTGAGAAATTGGAGAATGAGTTTAATTTTCATATATTTCCATGTTAAATTTGTTTTTGGAAGCTTCAACAGTAATAGCACATCAATAAAAAAGTTTTGTAAATAGATTGTTAATTTAATTTTGGAAGCATTTTCTTTATACTTTTTTGTACGCCTTTTTATTAAATATCATCTTTTAAATTGGATGTAAAGTGAATGAAAAAAAGCGTACATTAAAAATAAAATAAAAAATATTAGCTTTTAAAATATCTCCGATTTTTTTAAATTTTCCTAAAAAGAAACAATCTTCACATTTTGGTTCAAGAAAAAAAGGGCAATGAGCATAAAATAGGAGGCAACTAGAGGCTAAAAATACTGCTATAATGCTGCCACATAGCAACTACCCAAGAAAGCCAATCAAAGCCAATATCGTTGCTCATGGGACAAGTATTACTATAAAAAAAAGTATTTCAATTAATTTCTTCTTTCCCAATTCAAAATTAGCATTCCCTTTATTTTCTGTCAACTTCTAATCATATTTGATTATTGTTAGTCTTTTCATTCAAAATAATTTATATGATATGTTTTCATTGATTTGGATTTTGGTGGATGATATGAGGTAGAGAAAATCGATTTAATAGAACATTGTTTTTTGTCAATAAGAATGTAATCAGAAAATTGAAGAAAGGATGGGTCAGGTCGTTGATGTTGATGTAAGAAATCAATGGTAAGAAAAATGAAAGTTTGATGTTGATGTGAGAAATCAATTGTACAATTTTATTTTATCTAAAAATTCTTTTGTGATTTTTTAATTTTTATAATAAAGTTAATTTAAAATAAAAGGAAAATTAAAAAAGGAAGGGAGAAACTGCGAAGAACAACATAGGTCTAATCATGGTCAGAATAGACAGCATCATGCTGAGAAGCATAGGTTCTAGTTATGCTCTCCATCTTCTCATAATTCGTGTATATGTAACAGAGCTCTCTCACTTAGCGTGACAAGGTAGGATGTTTGGAAAAAAAAAACAAAAGCTATAAAAGTAAAATGCAAAAAGACGGAGAGAACTGGTGTAAATAAAAACAAACAGTTTTATTTTGGGAAAATTCTTTAAAAAATGGAGCTTTAGAACAATTGTCTCTACAAAAAAGCTGCAAATAATTTTCACACATAGAGCACAATTCTGTAATAGCAGTATTGAGTATGTTATAAAATTTTTAGGCTTCAGAATCTAGATCTTCCTTTAGAAATTATGTAACATCCTCTTATATATTATGAGTATGTCCCATAATATAGAAAGTATCACAGACTGTATCGCTATAATTAGTCCAATTTAAAATTTTTTTCCTATATAAATTATTATTATATTATATTCATGTATATTCACTTAAGCTTGCTTGTCTAACTTATCGAATATACTCTACACTAGCCATCACTAGTTCTGATTTACCTATTCAATCACATTTCATATACTAGTTTAGACTTATAAGGTCTTCATCTCATGCATCTCAACTATATCTAGTTGAACTATATTTATTCTTGTTCTTTTTTCCTTCTTTACTTTATCTTTGCAGCTTTGTTTTGTAAAACTAACTGATAATTTACCTTTTAGCTGATAATCTAGCTATGTTTGGTAAAACTAGTTGAAAAATATAAAATGACATAAAATGATATAATAATAATAATAATATATTTTGAAAATAGTGAATTGTGGTTATTTATATTGTGACATATAACTAGATAACAAACTAATTGATGAATTTAAATATCTAAAAATCTTAATTATTAATTGTATACAACATTAATTAATGAGAGTTGGATAGTTGAACTAAACAAGAGAGCAAAACAAGAAAAAGTTTAAGACCTAGATTTTTTATATGAGAAATAAAAATAATGTCATTAAGCAAAAAGAATGAGGGTATAATAGGAAAAAAATATAATAATCTACTATATTATTTTTGGATGCTATTATGAATAGCTTATTTTTTAGGAGATTATAATCTAACTTTTTTTAAAATAATCTACTTTATCAAATACAAATTATTGGTCATAGTAGCTTAAAATTATAGTCAAAGTAGATTATAATCTAGATTTTTTTTTTACCAAATAATACTTGCATTGTATTACATGATTACAAAATAATAAACATAATTATTTACATTCCCATAAATGAATGCAATAAATAAATACATGCTATGAAAATGCTCGATCCACAATCTGGGATTTACACAGTCTCCTCTCGGCATGGAATTTGATATCTCTGTTGTCAACTGATACCTCAACTATATCTTGGCTTTATAACCTGCATGCATATGAAAATATGCTAAGCTACTCATAGCGTAGTAAGACACATATACATATCATACACAATATATAATTTAATAATTTATGGCATGTGGAAGTTGTAACACAACCATTACAAAACATGTAAATACAACAATTCAACACTCATGCAAAGTCACTTATCTAATCAATGCCTTATGCACTCATGCTTATCTAATTACCATTTTCATATCTTTTTTTTTTTATTTCATTATCCCAATATTCCACAAGCATGCATATCTAGAATCCTAGTGTAGTTATTTCAAGCTATACCGCCTAGCGGTTCTTTTATATCTCAATTACTAATCAACACATTAACCTTTTAGAGGCTTACGCGTATATCTGATATAGAAGGGAGTTAGACCCCCATAATTTAAGCCTTTACTTTTAAAAGTGATTAAGTAGACCACCGGTCTTTTCTATCTATTATTTACATATCTTATTCGTATATCATTGTTCAATACATGCAGATCATATGTGTGTTCATAATACATATACCAAAAAGAATAACATATCATGATCATATAACAAATTGATGATACATCATATTACTTTTCTCATTCTATTGCTTGCAAATAATAAATTCCCATGTTCCACTTTCTTATTTAAATAAATAGCCCAAGCCTTATTCCTAGACTGGCTGGACACCGGGTGTGAAGTATACCCATCCAGATTAGGGCTAGGCATCCTACTCACTCTATATACATGGTATAAAGTTGGCGCACCCAGACTAGAGTTAGTCATCCTACTCATCAACCATAATCTGTATGCTCATTCAAGTTTCTTCAAGTCAAGCATGCTCACTTGAACCTCAGCTCAGTTAACCTGACTAAGTATAATAGGTATGAGTACTAAGAATAGGAGGACCCATACTAGGGCTAGTTAACCCGATCCTCACGGGTTAATACGTATCGCTTACCCACTTCATAAGGCATAATTTACCCTAAAGTAGTCCTTAGGTAGATAAATGAGCATTTATATCCAAGTATCTCTTTATCTTAACCTCATTCCTTCTTGTTTCCATTTTATTATATATAATTCAAGCATGATCATATATCATATTTATGCTCATCAATATGTTTTCATATGATATAACATCATCCTCTATTATTTTGGCATATTTGGCATGTTTTAGATCCATTTAAACATCATTTAAACATAATTCATTTTTTCTATGAATAGTGCCTTCACGACCATGAATTTTGCCTTCACGACCATGAATTTTGCCTTAGGTGTGAAGCCTCATGGCCATGATAGTTTGATTCATGGCTATGACAGTTTGTAGCTTGGTTGTGATGCTGGTTGTGAAAAGGCCTAACATGTTCCTATAATCAAAATTTGCAAAGTTTCCAATTATAAATAATTTCTAAACACATATAACAATCATTCATGGACATTTGACACAATCATATTTAAGTTCACATAATTCATATCATTGCATATTAGGTTCACAACCAAGCTCAACAACACAAGCGATGCCTACAAGTCACACTTTAAGCACATTTACCATTTTCATGCTCATTTAACATTTTATGCATGTCCATATACTCAAACTAACTCCTTTAACATTTAAATATGCCATTTCATGCTTTCATAGTTCATATTATTACCTTATTTATCACACAAGCATACTTAAGCACCATTAATGCACACAACTCATCAATTCACAAGTTTTCAAGTAAGAGACTTATCTTTATTAAGCCATTTCTTTCAAGCACCTTAAGTACCTTCATAGAGCTTCTGCATCTATCAATTATCAATTCATAATATAGGCATTAAATATAATTCAAAACCATATAGGTTAATGGCCCATATTCATGCACACGTTTTTATCATTACTGAAATTTCTAATGTCCTCATGTATAAATTCAAATTCCATAACTTCTTTATTGCATTCTAATTGCCTTGTTAATGCTAACCTTTATACTTAAAATGCTAGGTCATACCCATAAACATGATTAATCTATCAAATATATGTTTATTCTCATATTAGCTATCAATTATTTCTATTTACATGCTATAGATTTCATTTCCACATTATTCAATATCATAACATATCAATTATTTCTATTTACATTCCTTTCCTTCTTATATCATTCATGGCCTATAGATATGATTAACATGTTACGTACTTTCATTTTCGTTTTAATTATCAATTATTTCTCTACATGCCCTTTATCACATTTTTATATCATTCATTATTATGTTATCTCATTTTGGCAAGTTAAAATGCATATGTAAACTGAACTCTAAATCCAAGATTTAAGTTTGCTTAGCCTCTATGGTGGTTAATTCCACCTTCCAAAGGTATTTCCTACACATAATCAAAACTATATCCTATTAACTCAAGCTATATATCAATATCTATAACTATACAAAGCCATATACACTAACCCTAACTCAAAAAATATTAAGCTAGGTTCTTCATTCTTAAATCCATCTAATAACATGTAAGTCAACTCAATCTAGCATTAATAAGTGTTTTTCCCAAATAATAGTCAAAGTTCCATATCACACTTACCTATTTATAAATGGGTTTCTACCCAATTCATGTAAATCATATCAATTAACCGTAAATTTGTTAAAATAGGAGGGAAAATATGAAATCTTACCTAAAGAAGGAAGAAAAAAAAATGTTGATTTGGTGGAAGACTCGAGCTCCCTCAACCTTCATACTTTCTTTCTCCAACTTCATCTTCTTCCTTGGTGAATCTCTCAAATCTCACTTTGATCTTAGTTTCTCGGTTTTAGTATTTGATCACTCAAAAATCTATAGAGAAACACTCACATATGGTTCTTAGGGTGTGTATGGACAGTCCTTAGGGTTTAAGAGCTGAAAAATGACAATATTGTGTAAAAACCTTTTATACTAGGCCTTTCACGGTCATGAATAAATCCTTCAAGGTCATAAACAAAACCTTCATGGCTATGAATGTCTACAGCAAAAACAGTCAATACTTATCTTTGACCACGATGTTCATAGCCATGAAGAATTTGTTCATGAGCATAAATCATGTTTTTCACACTTTTCTTCATTTCTTTCATCCCTCAATGCAAACCAAAGCCAAAATTGACCAATATACCTTACATACACTCCAAATATAACTTCTTATCCTTACAATATAACTCTCATATATTCATTATATATTCCTATTCACCATTTAAATTACCGAATTACCCTTCTTATACCATATTACCTTATAGGCCTTGCCTTGAAGGCGTTACAAAAATAGATTAAATTTAGGATCCGCCACATCCATCATCTATCACCTTTTTCATGATATGCATTTCCATAAGTGGATGAATCATCTTGGTCAACTCAATGGTTATGACTTGGTTCATTCTGTCAATTTCACTGTATCTTGTCCAATCCGGCATAAAAACCATTCTTAAGTATATAGTATTTGTATTTGATTGTGTTAGATTCTCTAAAAGTTATGTTCTGATTAGGGCCCGCTTAAAAAGCATAGGCCATTGATACCAAAACCGCCCTCTAACTAAAGTATTAAGGATGAATGATAACAATTATGTTAGCAGCTCCTAGCATTATCATAATAGTCGTTTGCCTCTTAGTTATCAGATTGATCATCTTTAATACATCTAATCAGAAGTCCTTTTAACTATTAGGCCATAACTATTATATAAAATAAAAGACACTAAATATGGATAGTTTGTGACTAAGATCATTGGAGATTGAAAATTTAGAAACTCATGTTTTTGGAAGAATTTGAGAAGGTAATTTTATTTGTAATTTCATTATGCTTACAACAACTTGTGAACTCCCTTATATAGGAGTTATATGACTCATGTGGTACCACTACAACTCACACTCCACTAAGACAATATAATAATTCACAAAGATACAATATAGACAACACTACTCAATACTCATAGGTATAATAATAATGGAGAAGACCACTTGAACCAATATTATTATAATAATAGAGACTTTTGCTAAACACGTTTGAACAAAAAGCTATAGATTCCTTCTCAGTCTGAAAAGCTAAAATTTCTTCAGTCTTTATGGCTGATTGACTCATGAATTAGGGAGGTTCATGTATTCATAAGTCATGATTTTCAGAAGGTCTCATAATGTCATTATCATGGGCAAACCTTGTCGCTAGGGAAGACTTTATGGCCTTATACATTTCTTTCTCATCTTCTAGCTAGATTTTATGATTTGTTAAGATAGACTCCCTAGGAGCATCTTCTTCATATCATGACCATATCTATTCTAAGATGTACTGGTTTTTGGCTGTTGCCATTCTTTAAAATTCTCTTACTTCAATTGGATGGATATTATAAGTCTGATAAATATCAAACAGTGAGTAATGCTTAGACCATCTAATAAAGATTGTGGAACGAATATTTTTTGCTTGAATATCTATGTTCCAATTATTATAAAGAATCCTAAAAAATGACTGTTGTCATACTTTAAAAGGCCTAAACCAAATGAGAAATTTCTTAGTATTTTCTAGTAGAGTGCTTCCCACAAGTGTTTGTACCATTTCAAAGGAAAGAATTCAAAAACCATGTAATGTCCTATACAAAAATATCAAAGCAGGTGGAGAAACTCATTCGAAAATGGTCCTTCAGTAAGTATCCTAAAAACTTCGATGAAAGGTAAATCAAGATAAAAAAAGTTCTAGTTGGATGAATGTTTGGCCATGTCTTCTAACCACCTCATACTAAGAGAGAGTTACCTTATCTTTTAATTATTCTCTTGTTATTGTTTTGAATAGAGACCATCTTAGAGGGAACTTGTAATCATCAATTGGGCTAGCCATGAAAATGATAGGGATTGATTTAATTTTAGTGACCAAATGAAGTGGTTTTCCTTTTGAATTTGCCTTGATAAGAAATATGGAACAATGTTCTTATCCCCTTTTGTATGCTCAATATCAAAGCTGTATTTGGAGAACTATTTGCTCCACCTTAACAATTAAGCATGTGGGACATGCTTTTCTTTAAACTAAAGAATCTGTAGGAAAGATGAACAATTCATTAAGACAAGGAAATGGTGTCCAATTATATGAAATTCAAATTTCTTGATGCCATTTTTTACTACTAATATTTCTTTAAAAGTGGAGTGATAATGGCATTTGGATTATTTGAATCTGCCACATGAATAGGCACAAATTTATCTAATTCCTCTATTGTTTTCTAAGAGTATTGCTCCCTAGTATTCATCATTGGTATCTGTATGCAAGATTCTTTTTTCATTTGTTAGAATATGCAGAGGAGGAAGATTTTTACAGAATTCTTTGAATCTTTAGACAACCATTGTCTGCTCTTTTATCCATAGTGGAGTTTACTTTTTCAAAAGTTGCCTTAGAGGATAAGCCCACTTAGAGAAATGGGGAAAAAAGTCTCTAACATGATTTTCTATTCCTAAAAATTGTTAGACCTATTTTACTGTCAAGTCTCTATAAGGAAACTTTAATAATTCACTCTCAATGTGCTGGCAAGGCTGATAAATCCCATCTTTAAACTTCATGCCAAAAATGTCTATCTCAGTTTTTCCAATGTACATCTTCTTTTTAGAGAGCATTATCTCATATTGGAACATGATTTCTGCGAATTTCTGCAAAAGTTATCGATTAGCTATCTCATCTTTTGAAAAACGAAAGATATCATCAATGTAAATCAGTGCCGAGGACAAAATCAGCTCATAGATTTTTGTCATCACCTTTTGAAATAGAGATGGTGCCACTTTGAGGCCAAAGGACATGACTATCCACTGATAATGGCTATATGGAACACAAAAGGATATCTTGTTTCGTTCCTCCTTTTGAATGTCAAGTTGCCAAAATTCAAACTTCAAATCGAACTTGGAAAATACCCTTTATCTTTAAGAAATGTATATAAGGATGAAATCTTTGGTAGCAGAAACTTATCATCTTTAAGAACATGGTTTAATGGCTTATAATCAATGATAAGCCTTTTCTTGCCTCTAATTTTCTTAAATCTCTTATTGACATAAAATGCTTGACATGCCCATTTAGACTTTATTTTTCTATCAATCCCTATTGAAGCAGTTAGAGACTTCTTGAATTGACATTGATTGCTATTCTGAATTCATTCCCAGTTGAGTGGCTTTAGTGAGATCGATATCTTCACATGGAAGAGATTAAAAATTTTGGCCTAATCCATAAATGATTAGAATACTTTTGAATGAATTCTGCATGACTCTCAGCACAGCTCTTACTAACTATATGGGCCTGAATGTCTTCAAAAGAAAACACGAAAGAGGTTATAAATAGATTAAGGGTTATAGTATAAGGCAAGAACCATTTTTTGGATCATAATCCATGAGCCTCAATTGATAAATGAGATGGTTTGCTAATGACATTAAACCTAAATAGAATATCTTTATTAGGTAATATGGAACCTAACACTCAGGTCAAAATTGAACAATTAGGCAAAAACTGGATCTATAACACCCTCCCATATAGTAGACTAAACCTTATTACATAGGAGAATACTAACCAACTATGTCATGTTTAAACTTATTAAGTTGTGTCCAAATTAAAACGGTTTCTAACTTATTTAACTTGTTCCTTTATGTTGGAAAAATGGAGCACCAAGAAGGGGGGTTGAATTAGTGGCAAATAGAAATTTTCGACTTAATGGATTTCTTTGAGTGTTTGAGCAATGTAAAATTAAAATATAGAAAGTAAAAGAGAAAGAAAAGATTGCGAACAAGGATTTAGAGAGGTTCGGGTGTTAACAAACCTTAGTCTTCTCCCCAACCGCAATTGGGAGTTTTACTATCTCAACTTGAGATTATAAGAGAGTTTCCTAGCTAACTCACAACTTAGTGTTTTCTCAAGGCTCACACCGAACCCAAATCTCCTGTGTTTTAATGGCTCACACAACAACCAATTCTTTATGTTTTGAACAAGCTCACACACAACCCAAACAAGAGTTTTTCTTACTAGGATCACTCTTACAACCTATACCCAAGTGTTTAAGGTTAACACTTTAATCTTTCTTACAAAAGAGATGAGAATTAAAATTGCAAGAGTTTTAACACACTTAAAATCAAGCTCTTATGTTCTAAGGCCTTTTGGAGGTCTATTTATAGTGTTTACCTTCCAATTAGCCATTACATATGGTGTCAAAACTATTTCTAATGTTCTAAAAAAGATTGACTAAAAGTTGTTTAACAGAGACAGTTTCCCAGTCGGGAAATTCATATATTTGTTAAAGCCTTACATGTGGCAGCCTTGGATTTGTCATTTTCTTCAACGGCTAGTCTCAATCAAATTTCCCAGTCGAGACAAGAGTTTCCCGATCGGGAAACTATATTTCCTAGTTAGGACAACTTTCTAGAACTTTTGGAATGCTGAAATCAAGCACTTCCCGAGGGGGACATATTTTTCCCGAGGGGGAACATGCCTTTCCTGAGGGGGAAACTACATGTCCCAAGGGGGAAACTATCTTTCAAATTTTGATCGATTTGTTCACTAAGCAAATCAATTCTAATTGACTTGAAATTTTGTACACTATCAAAACAACATTAGATGAAGACATTAGTAACATTTAATTTGATTGTCAAGATCAAAATAGAGATCAATCACCCTAAGGTTGACAATTTAAAAGATGTATACCATATCTTATAACTATACTATATCAACTGTATTCCGTATCATATCCAAATAATTAAATAATTGATAATTGTGTCTTGGACTAAAACCTACCCCACTTATAACATCCTTATTAGAAAATCCAATATGAATAAACCATCATATTAATTAAACCTTTATTACTCATGTCAAACTACCAAAAAGAGATGAAATAGTAAAAATAATGTTCACTGACCGAGCTTGATCTCCTCTTCTCATGTCAACTCAGCTATCTACTAGCTCTAAACCTGCGTGCAAGAAACCTAAATGCTAAGCTACTGAAAGCTTACTGGTACATATAATTGTAAAAAATTTTGCATGTAAAGCACATATAAATATGGCATTCAACCATCATTTCCTCAGTACATAATTATATACCTTTCAACCCAATTTCATGTTATCCTATCTAGCAAGTCATATTGAAAACAAGATTTCATACCTAGTAAGTGGAAGCCAATTCATATCACATTATAAAACATGTCATCTTGCCCATACTATAATTATTATCTCTATATCTGCCCATACAATAATTATTATCTCTATATCATATCACATTCTCATTAACTATTTTCTACCTAATTATTTAATATCTAGACTACCAGATTTGGGTTGTGAATAAGAATGCTCTCCGAGATTGGGCCTCCATATTCGCCTATTTGTAACTATCAATAACTGTGATCAAGTCAAGTGTGCTCTTGAGCTTGGGCTAACTTGACTGATAAAAATAACTAATTGCTAGTAAGAGGGACAAGGGTGCTCTTAGAGCTTAGGCCACCTTGTCCATAGGTCAAGGGTGCTTTCAGAGCTTGGGCCACCTTGCCCATAATGCATGGAAGAAAACTATGGTGCCATAAGAACCCTGAATGATATGTCATTTATCCTATAGTTAGTCTAGTATGAGTAACTAGGCACATTAAGTCTATTATATATATATTTTGTTTGGTACCATGAGTATTATTCACATATTACATAGATCTGAGTCATGTCCAATAATCATGTCATATAAGATACAACATCACTTTTGTATAAAACATTTCATATAGCCACTTGCCTCATGCCCCTTGCCCACTTAGAATCATGTGTATGCATATATCATACATAATATCATTATCATATTCATTTATTATGTTAATAACATTGTCACATCACTTCCATCATCATATATAACTATAATCATATTCTCGCATGTATTCGTCACCTAAGCCATTGCCATGCATAATTTATGTGCCTTAATCTTTGTAAAACATAACATTTTATTATGTACTTAACACTATCCTTGAATGCTTTCAATTTCATCAATAATCATGTGCATAGAAGCCACACATATATACTTTTGTCATACCAAAATTTTATGTCTCAATTAATGTCAAATTTAGATATTTAATCATAAATCATATTTATGTATTGCACTTTAAATTCTCAGACATAATATTTATAAAGAAAATCACATATGACATTTATCTCATATTTATCATGAGAAAGGGCATCAAAATAATCATGTACATATAATATGAGATAAAATATAATATATATACATATACATATATGTAAAATATACCCATAATATAACATAAAATATTTAAGTAAAATATAATATATATCTATATGGGTAGCACGTTGCCTAAATGCCAAAAAGTCCCTCCACATTTACTGTTTTAGTCCTTGTTCTAGTCTCTGTTTTTCTCACATTATTTCAATCCCGCCATAATTATTTTAACAATCAATTTCCAACAATCCAACAACAAAGACAATTTCCTATATTCCATATTAAATTTCTATTTCTAATCCATAAAATCATCAGACAAATAATTCACCCAAATTAATTAAACAAATAGTAAAATAAATCGTTGAATAATTATATATACAAACCTTAGTCTATGGGGCCACAAAATCCATCTTAAAATTTTATTTGGCATGGTGGTCATCTCCACTAATAAAATCATGCTTGTTGAAAATAATAGAAAAGGTTTAACACTATTAGTGATTCACAATACTGCTTAAATTTCTTTCTCTGAGGATGGTAGGTCTATAAAAAGAGGGAGACAATTGAGATTTCATGGAAGAAGATAAAGTTTTTCTCTAAGTAAATTCTCCTTGGGTGGCTGTGAGAGTTTTGGGATATTTACATGATGTGATATGGGCCTATGACAATGAAAATCAAACACAGCATTTCCAATGGACACAAGGTGTATATTAATATAATATTATATTATTTTTTATAATATAATTTATATATATTTAATTTCTTATCGTTTAATCCTCTAACTTTCCATTTATTCCATTTTAGACCAAGTTTAAATTACTTTCTTTTTAATTTTCTCCTTTTAATTTCTTTTAATCCTTTAACTTTCTATTTATTTCATTTTGAACCCAAATTAATTTTTTAATTTATTTTTAATTCCTTTTCTTATTAACTTTAAATCTTTTTTTTTTTACATCTTCCCTTAAATTACCAAATTACCCTTTATTTACCACATTATACTACGTTAACTTCTTGACCTACTTCGTAGGCATTATAAGATCTTAATGGGGGTTTTTTGTGATAAGCTTTATAGAAAAAAAGATCTCTATCAATATCTTTAAATACTTCATAATGGGCTTTGCAGAAGTGGTCTAAAAAGCGTTTTGGGTTGGCTACCGTTCTATAAGCTCCAATGTCAATGAAGGCCATTGCTTTGATAGGCTTACCATATTTTTCCATGAAGAGCTAGATTGGACAATAGGGCACAATTTTTTTGAGATAAAAATTTATTTCACTCTCCATTTCCTCATCAATAGACTCTTGAACTAAAGGAGTGGAATCATATGGAAATGATTCAGTGGTAACAAATTGTGCTGTAGGGGCTGCTCTCAGATGATCTATCATCCTTATTGATGGTACTTATGATAAATTTGATGAATCACTATGATCATCTTCATTCTTGTCATAATAATTTTCTAAAGAAGATTCATTTGAGTTTGATTGCCCTTACATATTAATTTGAAAGGTTTCAAAGTCTTTTATCGAGGTTAGTTCGGAGAAAATTAGTAATAGTATTGGTCTGGGTAGGACCTTGTTTCATACATTAGTAAGGGTCTTGAGAATCCTAGAAAGGATCTAATTTAGGCTCTTTTCCTGATCTTTTGGTAACTGAAGGTGTGGTTAATTGGGTTGATAGGTGGTGTAGGTTTTTTTCTTAGGTAGTTTTGCTGTAGAATTCTCTGATTTGAACATTTTTTTTAGTTATTTTCATGTTGTAAGAAAACTGGTCTATATTCGGCTATGGATGAACAATATGGGTGACTAGTTCAGGTAGAGCAAAAAGTACTTGTAAAGCCAAAATGGTTAAAAGGAGTTTTAAAATTCAAGTCCTTCTTAACTTGTGAAAATTATTATTTCAAACTTATAATCTCTTCTTTTTTTTTTTTTTTAAAGGACTAGAGATTTGTTGCTAAACCATTTGCATCAATTTAGAGTTAAGAGTCAAAATATGCTTTTGAAGCTTAGGGCTTGTTTGGGATTGAGTTTTGGAAAAGTTCTTTACGAAAAAAAAAATTGTATTTTTAGTTTCTTTTGAGTTTTGAAAATTGCTTTTGATAGAAGCAGATAAATAGATGTTTTTTCCAAACTTTATAAAAAAATTTAAAAAATTAGTTGAATAAATCGAAAAAATTCAAAATTTGCTTTTAGGATACTCAACAGCAATTCCAAACAACCCCTTAAGCATAAACTCCTGCTGAAAACTGAATTGACTTTTCATTATAGATTCCACCCAATTAACCTTTAAGGAAACCTTATCAACCTCAGTTTCTATCCTAATAGTAGAATTTTGTGCTCATGCATTATTAGTGTGCCAATTGAGAATTGATTCTCAAAATGTGAATTCTTTGGATCTCCCTTGTACATCTAGACATGGACACTTAATGTATGGAGTTCTTTTCATTTGTCAATTTGGATCCATACTTTCTTATAAAGATAGAAAATCATTTCCAGAGGCGTGGAGCATACAAATAGGTAGCACTTGAGCTAACACTAGAGGAGGAGTACAAGTCTTAGGAGCCTATTAAGGTTCATTCTGTATGCCCTTCATTGATTGGAAGAGGTGGAGCAAGGGATGGTGGTTCTAGAGGTGGCTCCAAAGGTTCATCCTATTATGTCTTTGATGGTGATGGCATCTTTGCTTTAGACAAATTTGGTTCAGAATATTGAACAACATAATCATACTTCTTAGAAGGTTGTCTAAGTAAACTAACAAACAGATCATTGTCGTCAAATCTACACATAACATTTTTTTCAGATGTTCCCTTCTTTTTTTTCTTTAGCCTGGAAGGAGACTTTTCTTCGATACTTGCATATTAAGCCTTATTGAAGCAATATCCACATCTGCAATTTATGTCCAAGACATTATGTTTGCCTTAGAACACATAATATATCAGTTTGCTTACAGAGTTGAATCCTGTTATTTGTAAATTTTCTTTAACCTTAAAAGTGATGGATTTTGAAGATGTATCACATACCAAAATTGTAGGAGAAAATAAATTTTTTTAAAATCCAAATCATAGGATTCTACTTGTGCCATTAAAACTAATTCAATAAAAATATAGTAAAAAATTATACCTTTTAATTTCTTGGGTTAATTCTTCAATTTTTCTTCTTGTTGGGTTGTCACAAACCACAACAATCCAAACTAGGATCACCTCTAATGTTGATTCATGCAGAAATGGAAGAGAGAAACCTCAGAGGTGATAGCTAGAACACTTTTTAAGTGTTAGCAAAGAAAAGTATTTTTGAGAGAAAAATCGAAGAAAATTAACCATTAATTTTCAATGGTGGCTATTATTGGTTTTTTTGGTATAAAACCCTATTTATAGGTGTTTCTGAAACACCCTAGGGTTGCCTAAATTGGGTTTAGGGAGCTAAAAGGGTAATTTTGCATCAATTGGCCAAAATTGGCTAATTAAATTGTGTGTCAATGCACATAGGCTGCTAGCCCTCGTGAGCTTGTGACCCCACAAGCATTTTTTTCTCCTGAATTTTTTCACGATCCGACCCTAAATAATTCTCTCATTTTTTTGGACCTTATCCAATACCATTTTGAAGGGTTTTGATCATGTATCACATACATATAACGCAGCGGAAAATAAAAATTTTCAAAACCCGAATCAAAGGATTTTCATGTGCCAATTAAAACTAATTTAAACAAAGAAAATTCAGAATTTATACCTTTATAA
>CATIWF010203534.1:0-13888 GCA_949630135.1 Balakata baccata
TTAGCATATATAAATATATACAAATGAATTAACCACAATGGTACTTGAATTAGTTAGGGGCCTCCATACATTCTCAATCCTAACTGCTGGTCTTGCTCGTTTGCAGTTGGTCAACCATCTTTTCATTGTTTTTCATGATCAATAGTCATGTGATTTAGTAAGTCTTGCTCGTATGTTTCCCTTGTCTTTGCCGATTATGACTTTGTATTGATGTTAATGGCCTCATCAATTTGAAGTTTTACCAATTAACTAATTTCTAAATGTAGGGGTTGATGAGTTCATAAATCAATTTTTTGAGTTCAATTCATTAAATTTGATTTTACAAATATGTAAACCTAAATTGATTTGTTAAAATTCGTTAATTATTAATTTATTAACAGTTAACTGCGATTAGATTAATTGTTATTTCAATTTCAATTTATTGTTCTCCATAACTGTGTGATTTAAAAAAAAAAAAACAATAAAAATCTCTTAATCACAAATAGTAGCTGTAGTGGGCTAGGACCCTCTCAACATTTTAAAATATAGGTAATAATATATAAGTTTATATGATTTTTTTAAAAAAATTTGCCAAATGATATTCAAAGTCTATTTTGTTAGAGTGTGAACTTAGATTAATTTCACCGAAAGTAATTATGTTTTTTATAATTTATGTAAAAATAACTTTTTTAAATTTTTTCTCCACAAAAAATAAAAATTAGTAAACTTCATTTTTTTACCATAAAAATTACTTTTACAAATTCCTTCATCGGATTGATGACGTGAATAATGATTTGACACTATAATTATTTGAATTTGCTGATGTGATATTTACGTGAATGATGATATAACATTACATATCAATATTACGGTGTCATATTATTATACATATCATCATTCCGGTTAAGAAATATTGTTCAAAGTGAGTTTTATGGTAAATAAAATAAAATTTACTAATTTTTGTGAAAAAAAATTAATAAAATTTATTTTTGTACAAATTATCAAAAGTAACGACTACCTATGAAATTAATTTATATTTTCTGCTATTTGCCCTCTCTTAATTAAGCTTTTTGCTCCTTAACTTAAACGGCTGGCTCCCCACTAATTAGAAGCTTGATTCCCTCTTAATTATTAACAATATGAATTGACATGATGTGCAAGATCATCCAATCAAGTTGGTACTCAACAATATCAACATAATAGTATCCTTGGCATTTACCAATATACCCAACATCTATACAAGATAAATCAACAAAATGATTTTCCATTTAAATATTTATTTATCAAGAAAACCTATATATTCACAAAAACTATTAATTATGTTTTTTTTTTTAAAAAAAATCTATGGGACAATACTTCCATACACCATATTTATAATATACAAAGTATTATTTGATTCTAAAATTTTATTTATAAACCGAATCAATGATAAAATATTTTCATATATAAGTAAGTTATTAAAATATGATATTTAATTACTGATTTGATAGGATTCTTGAATTCAAAGGAAAACATGTCTCACATTCACAATTTTTAAAATGAAGTGGATGGTTCTCCAAATATTCCTTCTCAGTTCAGCATATAAAAGGAGACCAGAACCTAATACCTGATTTAGTATCAAGGCCTATCGAAGGAGACCAGAACCTAATACCTGATTTACTATTAAGGCCTATCGAAAGATCTAAGCCTTTGCAATTAGTAATATCAGTTCAAATCATTCCTTTGATATTTATGGTTTATCCTCCACCATCCTTTGCGATAGATTAAAAATTTCCTTCTGGCCGATTTGGACATTGTTTTGCAAAATGCCTTTTTTTTCCACAGAGATATCATCGATCAGTTTTTTTGTATTGTTTCTGCTTTCTTTTGATGATCTAAAAGCCCAACTCATTCAAAACAGTTGTGTTGATAGTCATATAGAATTTATACTCAAGTGTTCTAATCCATTATGGACCAGATCTGAATTTTTCATATCTTTACCCTTCAAGCAGAATGAAAACATTAATCCAACGAAGGCTACTCATTCTGGTATGAATCCCGAGGATCAAAATCTAGCAGTTCAAAAATGTTCCCAAGTAATTTTCATGTAATTATAAAATTTAAATTATTATAATGTTTATGTTATAAAGATACTATTGGATTGTAAATGTAATTTTTTTTTCTGACATTTACAAATAATATAAGTTTGATTGGAGATTCAAATTCGAAAGCTGAAGTTCTGAACATCATACAAGTACAAGGAATAAAGTAAAGCTTATCGGTATTAGAAATCCAGGTTCCAACCATAAGATAATAAAGGTATGAAACTTGTAAGAAACTCTGAAATTTTAACAAAAAGATTTCTTCTTACTGGAAGATTTTCACAGGGCTACTGTCAGTTAGGTTTCAAGCATGTGGCCCTACTCTTTCTAACATTTTCTACACCACTTGCCTACTTATACAACTTAGACATCTCTCAATATCCCAACAAAGTTTCTTTAACATCTTCCATTCATTTCTTCTCCTGAGCTAAGTTCCCAATGATTAGTTTCTTTCAATTTGGTAGATAAAGAAGCTTATTTTCATCTCTTTCATGAATTCATATTTTTGTTGTTATCGGTGGTATGTATGTCATCCTGCATTCACTTCTTTTTGTATATTAAATAATGTATCATAATGGATATGTGTATATTTCACATTTATAATAAATAAAATATTCAAGTTGTTAATTATATTATGAATGTAATAGTTACATTATACTATGAAATATACAATCCATTGACTATCCATAGAGAATTTATTATCAAGTTGTTGATAATAATAAAATAAATATTTATGGTAAAAGATAATATTAAAAATATTCATAACTAGAAAATAATAGTGAATTGGGTATTCATTGAGCCTCTAAGTTATCATATTGTTTATGTTAAGGAGAAATCTAATTCTCCATGATATAATGATATCTAGATAAGCAAGTGGATTCTTAAAGAGTTAAGAGTACCAAACAGTGACGTCTGATAATAACTGCGCAGATAGTGCTTGAAGTCTACAGTTATTATCTTGGTCATAATATATGAGTCTTTTATGATTCGAAGTTTTTTGACTTGAGGTGTCACGACTGTCTTTTCATAAGTGGCTGTGAAGGTGCTTTTGCTTTATACTGGGCTATCCATGCTTAGTAATCCGACTCGTAATTGCAACAGTTAGTCATATAGTGAGACATTAGATTATCAATAGTAGGACTCGTCATCTTGCAGCAGCAGGGCAAGATCCTAATGAAGTTGATATTTTGGTTTTAATAAAATAAATTTCTGGTTAGGAGAAAATGATTTATTCGATGTAAGATCGATATTATTAGTTAGACTAATAATGATAAATTTTATTTTAATCAGAACACAAATTACCACTCATTAGAATATTGAACAATAGAGTTTGACATCCTGTGACCCTAATCAATATCAGGATCATAACAAGATGATATAATATTATAATTTAGAGGTCAAATTAATATTTGATATTTTATCGGTAATTAAAAAAAGAATTCTAGAATGATACTTAATGTGTCTATATATATGAGGAATTCAGAAATAGTATCCAATATAATATTAATGAGTTAATATTATATTTCTATTCCGATAAAATAATTGACCTTATAAGTCACACTCAAATTAATTTATTTGGTTAGTCAATATTTATGATGTGAGAATTAATTTAATTGGAAAATAAATTAGAAATAATATTATTTGGGTTAAAATTAATATTGATTAATTTTAACTATTTCTCATATATAATTTTAATTAAGATTATTATAATTTAATTAAGTTGTTAATTAAATTGACTACAATGGTATATTAAAGTAATTAATATGATTAATGTGGCATTGCTTCTTTTATCATCCTTCTCCATTTATGTCTCACTTTGCATTAAATCATCAATGCATTTTGCCACTCTTGCTAACAAAAATAATACACTTGGCATTATGGCATTAATGTGTATTTGTCACTTACATTATACCATTAATGTATTTAGTTACCTCATCGTGCCACCTTGCATTATTGTAATTAATGCAATTTTATCTCTTGCTTACTCAGGCTTATCTTATTGAATAAAGAAGACAAACCCAAAAAAACAAACGTGAGAAAGAAAAAGAAGGAAGAGAGAAAAAAAAAAGAAAGAAAAAAAAAAGAATTTTCTTCTTATTCTTGAAAAAAAAATTAATTTCCTCTAGTTTTTAAAAGTAAGAGGAATAGAGCATTAAAATAAGAATTTTGGTGATCATATATCTTTAACTAGTAGAAGAGTCTCATAAAAAATAACTTAAGTTTTTAGTCTTTTTGCTTGATTTATATTTTTGGTGAACTTGGTTCTAAAAGGTTTATCTTAACCTTTTATTTTTCCATTTTGTTCTTAAAATAATGAGATGATTTTGACAAATAAATATTATTCATAATGGTTACAAAATATGATTTGTAAAAATTATGGATAAATACTCAAGGTTAACATGCAAAGTGTATTTGCATGTCATGCAAAGTGTAATGCATATTTCGGTTAAAATAAAAAATTTTAAAATCTCTACTTTTGACCAAGACCTAGAGTTTCCCGCAATCGAAAAATCGCTTCTACTTCCAATAATTATTATCAGAGCTTTCCCATGATTTTTGGTGCAAAATGACTCTTTTTTTTGTTAGTAGGTCGGTTTGGTTATGAATAATTTTCTTGTTGTTCTGTTAGATCTGATTTATATATTATGTTACATGATATTTTTTCTCTTTTTGTTTTGAGTTTTTTTTAAAGTGTAAAGGGTTATATTATTTTGATATTTTGGCTTGTAATATTAATAGATAAATAGTTTATTCTTGCCATTATATTGAAGCTATTGGTATGCTAAGAGGGTTATATGTAACATTTTCCTTTGGAGCAAGGAGATCCAAAATTTTGAGGAGGTGCAACAAGAAAGATTTTTCAAGATGAAGTTTAATTTGTATTTTTCATTTTTGGGTGAGAATTTTTCTAGCAATTGCAATAAGATTGTAAATTGCATGATTAATTTCTTTTATTGCATGTGATGTGATTATATGTGGTATATATGATTGAATAATGTGAGCTTTAATTGTTAATTTTGGATTGAAAAATATATAAAAATATATATATTAATTTAAATGAGATTTAAATTATATATAAATTTTTATATGGTTAATTTTTCCAAGTTGTTAAAATAATAATTTAAATGAGATTTAAATTATATATATATATATATATTTATTTCGTTGATTTTTCCAAGTTGTTGCAAAAATTCAACCTTTATGTATAAAATTCATTTTTGGATGAGATAAGTATAAAAGTATACTCACAAAATATATATAGATATATTGACTCCAAAATTAATTTAATTTAAACGTTATATAATATGATTATATAATAAGCTCACATTTGTTTATAAAACATAAAATGTATATTAAATAGGGGTAGTATGCATTTTATTGAATCTAATATCACATGTGTATTTAAAGATCCATGACCATCCATGTATTAATGTGATTACCTTTTATGATCATATAAGATATGACATGAAAAAGACTAATGTGCAAACATTAATATTAAAATTGGATTATGTAATAATTCAAAAATAAATTTACTGCCTTGTGGATGATAGTAAATTTTTAATCTGGTTAATGTGCACAGTGAGATCTTAAAAATTAGGATAAAAGACTAAGTAATCTTTTCAAAGATAATGAATCTAACAAAAATGTAAGATGTCTACATTGAGACTCTTTATGTGAGTATTAATATGCAAGATGTCATCTCATTAATATATTAATATTCCAATAATACCACTATGGAAGTTGATGAATATTAATTAGAGTATTATTGAAACTTAATTTACCCACTAGAAGTTCACCCCAACGAGACTTTCTTTTCCTACGAGGAAAGTATAGGATACGCCAAATTAGTGAGAGAAACCATTATGATTATGTGTTCAAATCATTTTGGTTAATTGGTTTGACCATTAATATATAATTAAACTGATATATTTTATTCTTTCTACAATTAATTTTCTCTAATAATATGGCTACAATATCACCACTCCAATTGTTGTTAAACCGTAATAGGCTCACCGGGCCTAATTATGTGGATTGGTTAAAGAACTCTAAGCTGGTGCTTCTCCAGTAGTACTTGTAGGATCTTGCTAGTAAGTCAAAACCTGTAGCGCCTGCCGCTAATGCAAGTGAGGCTGAAAAACAATATTACATGGATTGAATTGATAAGAACACCCAAACAAAGTATTATATATTTGCTTTTATGGAAAATAAGCTACAAGAACAATATGAAAAGATAAAAGCTTATAATGACATTTTGGAGTTAATAAAGGAAAGTTATGGCGATACTAGTAGGACTACTCGCATTAACTATTCCAAATGAAAATGAAGGTCATGCATTGCCTTGAAAATCTCAATTTCTTCATGGATGCGGAGCTTAAGATAGACCGTATCCTAGTAACACTTCCACATTCTTATGGAAGTTTTATTTCTAATTTTTATTTGAACAAAGTGGAATACACTTTGCAAGAGCTGTATCAAAATTTGGTTTATTACCAAAATACTGTGGTTAATCTCTAAAAGAAAGAGGCAGAAGTATTAGTGATAACTTCTTATTCTCACTTACAAAAGAGGAAGAAGAAAAAGATCACCGTAAAAAAAAAAGTTCCACTCCCTTTTCTTTACGTGCCAAAAATGGTAAGGGGAAGGCAAAAGCTTCAGTTTTGGACCAGCTTAAACCAAAAGCTGACAAAGAAACTTGCTTCCACTGTTAGAAGGATGGTCATTGGAAGAGAAATTATCCAGTTTAGCTAAATAATTTAGAAAATACTAAAGGTAAAGGGATTATAGATCCTTCATGTATTTCTCATTCTTTGAATTTAAATGTTGATTTAAATTATGATTGTTCTTTTAACTCATCATATACTTGGGTCTTAGACACAAGAGCAACTGCTCATATTTGTTCATTTGTGCATGATCTAAGGTATATAAAGTTGCTATATGATGAAGAGATAAGACTCACTCCTGGTGATGGAGCAAAAGTTGCAGCCGAACAAGTGGTAGATATCTCTATGTTATTAAACCATCGTGTAATCTTATTATCAGATATTTTGTATATTCCTAATGTCTATAACAACATTATTTCTGTATCCGCATTAACAAATAACAATAATGAATTCTTGTTTTGCAAAGATGTATGTTATATTTATTTTAATAATAATCTTATTGGTATTGAAACTAAACATCATGACTTATATTATTTATATTGTGATATGCCTGATAAGATAAATAATAAAAAATTATTATTAAGCAATGTAAATGACAATTCTAATCAAACTAAGTATGATGATTCAAGTATGACACATGTTTGATACTTAAGACTTGGTCATTTTTCTAATGCAAGGATCTACAAATTGGTAGATATGAGAATTTTAAAAGGTTTAGATTTTCAGTCTAATGACTCTATTTATGAGTCATGTCTACAAAGTAAAATGACTATAGCTCTATTTGCTGGTTAAATGATACGTGTTGAGAACCTTCTTAAATTAATTTATACTGATGTTTGTGGACCATTTAAGAAAATAATCCAAGGAGGTTATCGATTCTTTGTTACTTTTATAAACGATAAATCTAGATATGAGTATTTATATTTATTGAAATACAAATCTAAAGTTTTTGAAAAGTTCAAATAGTATAAGGCCGAAATAGAAAATAAATTAAAAAAGAATATTAAAGCACTTCAATCAAATCGAGATGGTAAATATTCAAGTACTGAATTTAATAATTACCTCAAAGAAAATGGAATTGTCATACAATTTACTTTACTTAGCACATCTCAACTAAATGATGTGAGTGAAATGAGAAATTGTACTTTATTAGACATGGTAGTAGTATGATAAATTATACTGACTTGCCTATCTCCTTTTGGGGATATGCTTGGGAAACATCAGTATATATTCTTAACAGAGTTCTTTCTAAATCTGTGGATACCACTCCATATGAGATATGAACTGGTAAAACTCCTATATTATATCAATTTAGATATGGGGTTGTTCTACCTATATTAAAGGGCAAAACACAGATAAGTTAGAGGAACGGTCTACTAAATGGCGAGTTGTTGGATATGCTGCTGCTAGAAATAATTTAGGATATTATTTCTATTTACTTGACGAATAAATTGTTGTTATAAGTAGATATGTCATCTTTCTTGTGGAGGAGTTTCTCAAAGAAGAAGGCAAAGGCAAACATATTGTTTTGGATAAAGAGTCATCTGAAAAATAAATTCAAGTGGTTGAACCAATGGAGATTGATAAGCCAATTGAGCCTAACATGATAAAAGATATCACTTCAGATCCTAGGAAGTCTAAAAGAGCTTCATGCCCTCCTAGATGGTATGGTTTTACTGTTGAACATGATTAAGAGTTGTTCATATTTAACAGTAATGATCAACCAGAAGACCTTGTCACTTATGAGGAGGCAATGTTTGACATTGGTTCTCTTAAATGGCAAGAAGCAATACAAGCTAAGATAAATTTTATGTACAAGTATCAAGTTTGGGAACTTATAGACCCACCTAAAGGAATAGTTCCAATAGGTTGTAAATGAGTTTATAAGCGCAAGCTAGATTTTGAAGGGAATGTTGATACTTATAAAGTTAGGCTTATAGCGAAGGGGTATCGCCAACAGGAAGGAATTGACTATAAAGAGACATTCTCTCTCGTAGCCATGCTTAAAAGTATTTGAATACTTTTAGCCATTGCAGCACACTATGATTATGAGATATGACAAATGGATGTCAAAATTGCCTTTCTTATTGGATTTCTTAAAGAAGAAATTTATATGGAACAACCTAAAGGATTTGATTCTAAAGATAGTTCCAAAGTGTGCAAGTTTAAAAGCTGACTTTATTCAAAATCCTAATGAAGTTTGTATGTACAAGAAAGCTAGTGGAAGCAAGATTACTTTCTTAGTCTTGTATGTTGATGATATTCTAATCATGGGTAATGATATTGGTTTTTTAACTGACATAAAGGTCTGGTTATCATCCATTTTCTCTATGAATGACATGGGAGAAGTAGCCTATATTTTTTGTATTAAGTTGCATAGAGATAAAGCTAAGAGAATGTTAGGGCTGTCCCAAGCCCTCTATTTAGAAAAGATCCTAAAAAGGTTTGGGATGGAAAATTCCAAAAGAGGATTAATACCTGTATGGTTTGGAATGCATCTTTCTAAGGAGATGAGCCTCAAAACTCCTGGTGAGAGGGCATGAATGGTTGGTATACCATATGCTTCAATCATAGGCAGTCTAATGTACGCTATATTGTGTACTAGACCAAACATAACCTTTGATATTAGCTTGACTAGCAGGTATTAGTCTGATCCAGGTGAAGGACACTAGACAGTAGTCAAGGCAATCTTTAAGTACATGAGAAGATTTGTTCTTGGTTCATAGAGGAGACGATATGAGTATGGTTGAATACACAGATTCTAATTTTTAATCAGATAAGGATGAATTGAAGTCCACATCAGGGTATGTGTTCACCCTGAATGGTACAACAGTAGTATGAAAAAGTTTCAATCAAATGACTATTGCTGATTTATAACAAAGACTGAATACATTGCAGTCTCAGATGCCGCCAAAGAAGTTGTGTAGTTGAAGAACTTTCTAATGGATTTAGATGTGATTCCATTTATTCATAGTCTCATTCCTTTGTATTGTGACAACAATAAGGTAATAACGCAGTCTAAAGAACCAAGGTCTCACAAGAACTTTCAACACGTGCTTCAACGTTATCATTTAATTAGAGAAATAGTTAGGAGAGATGATATCTCGGTGTAGAGAGTTCCATTAACTGATCCATTCATGAAGCCTATGACATAGGCACATTTAGACTACCATCTTCAGAAGATAATTGTAGTAAATGACACTAGTTCAAGTCGAAGTTTGTTGTTAGTGGTATGTATTTCTTAATGCATTCACTTCTTTTTATATATTAAATAATGTACCATAATGGACAAATATATATTTCACATTCACTTCTTTTCTATTTTGTTTTTAAAATTATGGGATGATTTTGACAAATGAATATTATTCATAAAGGTATTTGTAAAAGTTATAGATAAATATTCAAGATTGATATGTAAAGTGTGTTTACATATCATATAAAGCGTAATTGTATGTTTCGGTTAAAGTAAAAATTTTTAAAATTTCTACTTTTGACTGAAACTTAAAGTTTTTTTCAATCCAAAAATTATTTCTACTCCGTATCATTTCTTGTCTTTGAAAGAACTTGTACGTACTTGAGTATTCTTTCCAATCTTTTAGTTATAAACATTCAATCTTTTCTGTGTTGGGTCCTTTCCGTTTCAATCTTCCAGAGAAATTTCAAGATTTCAAGATTTCAAGACTTCATGGCTATGGCTACCTTAACAACAGTCACTGGCCTTAAACAAACATTGTCCTTCGAAAACAGCAGTAACAGTCTGCGTGCTGTTTCCTTTACTTCGTATTTGAGCAATATTGAGGAAAACTTTGTCCATAAACTCACAGAATCGAGTCGAAACCTCAGTCCTAATTATAATATCACCACTGATGATCAAGAAGTAGAGAAGAATCATTTCTTGAGGAGAAAGAAAGATGGAGAAATCGGAGTATTCAGTGCTAAGAAATACTTCACTGGAGTAATAGATCATGTGAACAGTCCAAGAATTTCAAAGATATTGATCAGCCTAAGGAAGAAGCAGACGAACAGATAATTGATTTAGGCCCTGTAAAACCCAAACTCCATCCTGCAACTCCAAGTAGTCATTCTGAATCGAGTTGGAACAGCCAAACAGCTTTGCTGCAGCAAAAAGTTCAGATGAGAACTTTGCAGGGAAAGACGAACAGGGCCAATGGAAAGAGTAGAAAGAATTTGCTTGCAGGCCTTGGCTGCAAATGTGCATGTTCTGATAAGGATTCAATCGATGTTGATGATGAACGTGTCGGCGAAATTAGTTTCAGGAAAAATACTAATGCTGCTACTTCGCTTCAAGCCAAACCAATTACAGAAGAAATCATCAGCAAGACTAATCATCGCAAACCATCATCTCAAATGCCTTATTGCTGCCTTACTCAGAGCTAGTGGAAAAAGGATACACTTTGGGCTCTAAATTATTTAATGAGTTAAATTATTATTTATATAGAACGCATTTTTTTTATTTTGCTAAAACTAAACTTTTTAAATTATTATTTATATATAATAAAGTTTAAATATATAAATTAAACAATATGAATGAAATAAAATGTATAAAATAAAAATTTCATGAGTTAAATTAAAAGAATTGCACAATACGTGGATCGAAAAATAATAATTTTCCAAGAGTTTATACCGTTGTGTTCCTTCGATGTACACGGTATCAGCCGTCCATCAACATCCAATCATATATTTTATCTCAGTCAATGGAATTCATCATACCGTCGACTTTATGCTGCGTGGGTCCCATCACCGGAATCCCACTTAATCAACGTCCTGATTCAGTGGAAAAAAAAATTAATCATCCTGATTATTTTAAGAGTTGAAGAATAAAAAATAAAATTATTATATATTATAATATTTAATTATAATCAAAAATATTTTTTATTAATAATTTAATATATATTAACACTATATTATTTAAAATTAAAATAATAGCAGTAGTAATAATAATACAGTAATTAATTGAAATTAAAAATTTTTATTTTTTAGAATTAAAGATAATTTTAGAATATTATTAATTTATTAAGAATAATTTTAAAATAAAAAATATAACAACAAATTTTTATTGATAAAAATTCATAGATTTCGAATTTTTTTCAAATTAAATTCTTTAAACATAAATAATTTTGATTTTTCAAAATATAAAAATTTTAAAATTTTTTTAAATTATCAAATGATAAATTTAATATAAATATATAGATTATTCAAAATTTTTCATTTAAAATTCCTTAAACTAAAATTGCCTAAATAACGTGGTGACGGTGAGTAACGCATTGTGCCAAGATTTTTATTTTTTTTTTCTTTGTTTTATGAAAAATAAAAATTATAATTAAAATCTAGTGTTCGAAATTATTTTAGTGTCCGCATAATTTTAAATTAAATAAAATATTATTTTAAAAATATTTAAAATAAATATATATTCAGAATTAAAATAAAAATTAATTAAAAAAATTTCATATCAACACACCAACACCCTCTGTAATTCTCGCAATATTTATTCACTTTATTATAATTCTGTAATTAACAGACTAAAGTCTTAAAAAAAACATGAAGCTGTAAGACGTGTATGGGATTTGAAATACTTGTCTCCATTACGTAGTGGGAGTAAATACTAAATGCTCACAATTTTAGATTTATTTATATTCTATTTCTTTTCTTTTTATTAAAAATATAAATTATTGTGCAGGGAGCCATGGTTTTAAGAGATTTATCAACAGACAAGCCTCGTAGCCCTTTGGATCTTCGAGGTCTCTCTACTCCGTTTCTTCAGCTTTCATCATTGTGTTCTTGCTCATTCTCTTTTCTGCTCAACAACAGCACCCAAAAGTGCTCTTGCTCATTCTCTTTTCCCTGATTGGCGTTTTGGATCTTCTTTCCTGATTGCTTCTTGCGATTGGTAAGGCCCTCTCTTTCTCTCTCTCTTTAATCTTCATTCCTCTCTGTGCATTAATCTAAATTATCCTGGTTTTGCTTTCAAAAATGTCTTGTTCGATTTGATCTTTTAACTTAAATTACAGTTTGTATCTTTTAGTTTTTCTTAGATCAAATAAGTGTTTGTTGAATTAACTGTCCTTCTGAAGAATTGTTAAGTGGGTTTTGAGACCAGATTTGGATTTTATCTTTCTAAGCTCACATGGCTGTTTAAAGTTCTCATTTTTTTTTACAAAAAAAAATAGAAAAGTTGGGTTCCTGCGTTTTTGGTTGAGTTGTCCAGAAAAGATTAGCCAACTTAATGCTGTTGTTTTCCTTTAAAAGGTATTTGCATATATGTTCTATCCGCAATATCCAGAATTAGCTGTGGTTCTTGACATCTTGAATACATGCCAAAGGGAAAAAAATAAAGAGCATAAGCAATAAGTTTTGGTTAAGGACTTCTGTTCATAGTCCTTTTGGTAGATTGCATCATAAATGACTTGCATCAAATAGAGGTTGAGGAGTGGGTTCTTCCCTGATGGTTTAGCTTTATCCACATGTATGTACCTGTCGATCTAGCTAGCACTGGGTATGCTGTCCTATTCTTTTACAGTTTCACTGCATCTCATACCAAATCAGCCCCGTAATGTTTTCAGGGTTATAATGGCATTGAAAACTAGTTCAGTTGATAGTAGAACGAGGAGTTCTATACAAATTTTTATCGTAGTTGGGCTTTGCTGTTTCTTCTACATACTTGGAGCATGGCAAAGGAGTGGATTTGGGAAGGCAGACAATCTTGCTATGGAGATCACTAAGAATACAGGCGACTGCAATTTAATCCCAAGTCTAAATTTTGAGACCCATCATGGTGGTGAACTTGGGACCATCAATGATGCTGAATCAAAACCCAAAGTGTTCAAGCCTTGTAAAGCCCAGTACACGGACTACACACCCTGCCAGGATCAGAGGCGTGCGATGACTTTCCCTAGGGAAAACATGATTTACCGGGAGAGGCATTGTCCTCCAGAGGAAGAGAAGCTGCGCTGCTTAATTCCAGCACCCAAAGGCTATGTGACTCCATTTCCTTGGCCTAAAAGTCGTGATTATGTACCATATGCTAATGCGCCATATAAAAGCTTGACAGTTGAGAAGGCCATTCAGAACTGGGTCCAATTCGAGGGCAATGTATTTAGGTTTCCAGGTGGAGGAACACAATTTCCACATGGGGCAGAAAAGTACATT
>CATIWF010203563.1:0-65060 GCA_949630135.1 Balakata baccata
TTGGTTGAGAAAGCTGGTATGTATCTAATGCATAAATGATTTTTATCATTAATAACTAATATTGTGATATCCGAATATTTTGAAGACTAAAAAAATTAATTTGTCATTCATAGGCAACTTGCACCAAAAGCGGAAATTCAAGAAGTTGATGAAGAAAATTGATGTGAGGGACCCTGATTCATTTGCTTGGTTGGAAAAAATCTCTCGATATAAATGGGCATTAGCATATGATGCTGGATATCATCATGGTGTGATGACCACAAATAACTCTGAGTCCACTAATGCAATGTTGAAAAAAATTAGGTCTATACCTATCACCACAATGATGCATATGCTGTTTGACAAGCTTATTGACTTGTTCGATGAATATTATGTTAAATATTCACAAGCACTTACTAGTAATTATCAATGCACTCCTAGATGCATAGAGATATTGAAGCATAGAGTGCAAAAAGCTCACGGTCATCAAGTCAAATCATATGACAAAGAAAATAATGTGTTTATGATCAAAACAACATATAATAATGAAAGGAGAAAAGGTGGTTACAGTCAAAATGACACAACAAATATGTACATGCGGAAAATTTCAACAAAGTAAGATCTCATGTTCTCATGATATTGCAGCTTATATGAAATATTAGATGGATTACACTTCTTATATTTCGTCATTTCATACAATATCCGAGACAATAAAAGTATGGTTAACCTCTTTTGAACTCCTCGGTCACAATGATTACTGGGCACTATCAAAGGAACTGCTTGTTGTTCCAAATCTTGAATGGAAGCGTAAAAAGGGAAGACCAAAAGCATCTCAGAGAAAAAATGAGATGGATTGGAAAACACAAGAGGATCAACATGTGTCTTTTTGTGGTAAATGTGGTCATACGGATCATAATGAAAAGACCTGTCCAAGAAATTAGATTTAAAATGTATTTTTACTGTGCACTTACAGCCTAAAAATTTTGTAATTCATTTTGACCGTAATTATATTAGTCATTAATTACTACTTCATTAAATGTATAATTACATTATTAAATGAATGATTGCTTCAAAAATTTTATCATTATTAATATATGGTATTTTTATCTTTATATTATTAAATCTCACGCAGGTATGACATTTTACCCATGAGATTACATGCATCCCGGATCATACGGTAGTTTGTTGTTATAGTTATAACCTTAACACAGATCTCAAGCAATTTGGAATAATGAGATAATAAAAATAACAATCATTCCATTAAAACATCATTTATGACATCGTAAAGCGTATAATTACACATATCATTTGCATAATTTTTTCAAATAGAAAATGAAGTGTTACACTGTAGACGTAGTAATAAAGCTACACATGCAATAGGTAATGATGCTCAGTTGGATGACCGAATTAAATAGCTGCTGAGGCATACCGAATTTTACGGATTAGTACAAATACCTTTTTTTCAACTTGATTGACATTTAATTACTGCACTAATTGAGAGATGGAGACCAGAGACATACATTTCATATACCTGAAAGAGAATGCACAATTACATTTCAGGATATAGCTATTTTTACTGGTCTACCTATTGACGGTCTTCTAATTATTGGACAGACAAGTGGTGATTGGTCATCTCTGTGTGAACTTTTACTGGGAATTAGACCTCCACTAAATGCAATTAGAGGTTCTCAAATAAAATTAGGATGGTTGGAAAATCAATTTGTAATATTACCTCCTGGAGCTGATATGAACATTATTATATCTCATGCTCGTGCACATATGCTGAGAGCTCTAATTGGAAAATGAATGTCTTGTGCAATAATCAGAAGTTCCTACTGCACTTGAGCCTTTTGAGTTTCTTGTAGCTTAAGTGCAAGTGCTGTCAAGCAAGCTGATAACAGTAAGTATTTTACATAGAGTAAAGGCGAAGGGAAAAGTGACTTGGGGAGGGATAGAGGGATATAGTTTCCGCATGTGAGAGATTTTAAGCCTAAGAATTTCAGGTCTTACCGAAAAGGAAACTGAAAATTAAATATTGGGAATCAATTGAGCGGAGACTGAGAAAGGAGATATGACATAGATGTCTATGCTGATAGTAGAGTTGTTGCTGCATAAGAGAAATTAACATGCTGGGGGTTGAAATAGTGAATCACAAAGTACAGGAAACCAGGAAGTATAAACAGAGCTTTTTTTTTCCCTCTTGTTGATGATGGATGATGTAGTGAAGTAAAGGGGCTTTAGACAAAGAAGACTCTTAGCAAATGAATATGTAAAGTCTTGAACTACTATTGACACACAGATAAATAAAAGTATTGTAAAATAATTAACATGTGTTGATCCAAAGGTACATTCATATTTTGCCAACCCTGTTTTTTTTCTTAATTCTTGTAAAATCAAGGATCCAATTTTTGTTAAATTTTGGTGTACCATGACATTTGATTTTTTTCCTTTTTTTTATTTTTATTTTTTATTTTGGTTCATGAGGATTTGTTATATTTTTTAAATATATCTTACCCTTTGGTGTGATTGTGTTTCAGGTCTTATAAACATGAATTCTTAAAGGACTTCTTCCTATCAACTGGACAACTTCAAGTAGGTAGGTTTGGTTACTTTTTTGGCTGTCTACCTTATTGAAGTCCTGTAAGAGAATATTAACTGATTGGTTCTACAATGTTGCTTTACGTACTAAATGAATTGTCTGGACTCTGGTGACATGTAAGTATTCAGTTTAAGGTGCTGAAGTGAGAGAATACTTAAATGTTTCATTTATATTAGCATTGTATTTTGTTTTAGATCCTTCACACTTTGATCCTTCTACCAATATGACAATATGCCTCCTATGTCATATATTATTGAGAAACTAAATGGGTGTCATGACACGAGCCCTATATTTCTAGGATTAGTATCTAGGTATAGTAGATAGATATGAAACCGTAATCTGTTCAAGTTACTAATGCAATATGTTACTATAATTGGATGTTATGCAGGCAGGTTCAAGATGCATATCTGAAAATTTTTCAGCTGTATGATAGATGAAAACAATGTTGATATCATATAAAATTTCAAATAGTAAGGGATTTAGTTAAAATAAATTTAACACAAATGAATGCAACGAACTTAACTCATCTAGCCAATCAGAAGGGTATGGGTCTGTATTCCTTTATTCTATAAAATTTTGGTAGGATGTTTCTTTTCTTTTATGGAAAGAATCATGGGAACTAGGGAAAAATCCAATGGCAAGTAAAGGATCTCCTCTTCATGGTCCATGCATAAAGCTCGTTGAAAAGGCCCAAAACCTTTTCTCAAAGACTAAGGAACACACTTTTGAATCGAAAGCTGCAGAAGAGCATGCACAATTGTTGAGGTAGGGCTGCTAAAACTTTTAGGTTTAATCATCATATCATGAGTGAACCAATAATATTAATGCTATCTATTAATTTTATGTGCTTTATGCGTTTACTGTTGCAGACTTAATGTAAAACATTTATAATTAGTTATCTTGGAAAGTAAAAGAAAAATATCTCTTCAATTAATGTTTAGCTATTGATCCTCAGAAGAAAATAATTTGAGAGCCTTCCTCAAGTGATCAGTTGTGTATTTGAATTCTCATTGATTAAACGATTTTTAACGAGTCCAAGGCTCTGTTAGTATTGTGGAAATGACTAGCTTTTGGAAAACATTTTCCTCCAGGAAAATGACTTATTTTCTGTTGTTTAGTTACAATATGAAAAATTAGTTGAAAACTATTTTCTACTGTTTGGACCAATTTACAACTGATTAATTTTCTTTCAAGAAAAAACTAATAAAATATTGATGATATTAAAATTTTATATTTTTATCTATAATTGGATTTAAGTAAAAAAATTACACCCAAAAAAATGGAATTTTTCCAATGACCAACCTAAGGTGGCCCTTGTCGGTTACCAATTGGTCATCAGTGGTTGTTAGTGGTAATGTGCAGTGATCAAAATGCTAATTGATACAGGTGGTTATTAGGGACAATGTGCAGTAGTCGAAATACTAATTGGTAATACTTAAATTTTTTGTTGAATAGGATGCATTTGTGTCCATGGAGTGACTCCCTTTTGATAAGAGGAAATCAATTTGCTTAAAAATGGCTTCATTTCCTTTTCGCCTAGGAAACTATTATCATCAATTTCTGCACATACCGAGTTTTTGGAAATGCAGAAAATATCTGTGAAACAAATGGAACCTAAGTTGGTGGTCTAATAGACAGGTTTATCAAATTGTCAAAACTGCCTTTAAGAGAAATATCTGATGGCTTGGAAATTTCACAAGCTTAAAGCATGTACATACTGGAGGTTTTCTTTATACTTAATTTGCTGTTTTTTCTATTTACATTTATATCTGTTGTTCTTAAATGTAGAAAGTATCCTTATTTGAAATTTGAATTATGCCTATGATTTTGTTTCCCTCTAAATTAAAATTTTTGGAGTCATTCTGGCAAATTTTTATAGGTGGTGCTAATTGCATGACATGATTTTCTCATAATCTTTATCAAATTGCTAAATTATTAACATTTTGCTCATTCTGTTTTGTAGTTCCTCATGTTTTACCTCACTTTTCTGTTCTTTTACCGTTTATTCTTCAATTTTACTGCCATAATTTTTTTTTCCTTACAACTCTTGCAGAATTCAGTACGAGTTAGAAGTCTCTACAAAGCAGGCAATATTTGTTGATTCTAGTATCAGTGATACTATTAGGACATGCATTGTGTTGGGAAATCATCGAGCTGCAACGAAAGTGAAAACAGAGTTTAAGGTCTGTGAAGTTCTTTAATGTTGTTTTAGAGTGATCCATTCCTGTATGGTTATCCATTCAAACACGATCCCTGTTCATTTTCTTGCTGTTACTATTAACTTTCTGCAGATTTCTGAGAAGGGATGGTATTGGCTTAAAGTTTTTGCTTTGACAACAATCAGAGAGTGGGATGTCCTGGAAAAGTTTTCCAAGGAGAAGAGACCACCAATTGGTAAAATCTCATGTTTTTACTCCTCAAGGAACACGGCTGACTACTGATATATGCCGCCTGTTCTTACATTAATATTAATTGAAATGCTTGGATAGGGTATCATGCACCATTGGTCACTGAACTTTCAGAATAATTTCATATATTAATTAACTTTGATTTATTACAGTTTACAAGTTCATCTTTGAAACTGTCATCACTGCACAAATGCTATAATTCTAGTAAACAACTTCACTTGAAAATCAATACGGTTGAGGTTGCTTATTGTTGTTGATTTTGATGTGAAGTACAGTAGACTTACAATTTTGTGCTTTGTATATGAAATCAGCGTTAACCTACAAAATTGGAACCAGTGAAAGTTTCAATAAGTTTAGGACCGTTTACATTGCTCAGATTCATGACTTAGCAAACATGTCTCAGAATATGGTAATGATGTTCTACTAGTATCTGTCAAATGTTGGAGAACTTGTATTTTGTTATATGTGTATGATATGATATGCTCGTTTTTCTACATTTCAAAAACTTCTTTTTTTTTCATTAAATAGGTTACAGACCATTTGTGGAGGCATGCATAGATGCAGATGAGAAAGGCGAAGCACTGAATTATATTCCAAAACTTGCAGATCCCAGAGAGAAAGCTGAGGTATGAATTAATTTCTTTGAGCTGCCTTTATCATTTTTTTTATTATTTATTTTTCTTTGGTACTTTGAATACAACTTAAATAAGTCCATCGCTTATCTTTGCAGGCCTGTGCTCTGGGTTGGCATGACCAAGGAAGCTGCTGATGCTGCTTCTCAGGCAAAAGATGGGGAATTGCTTGGTCGATTGAAATCGAGTTTTGCACAAAACACAGCAGCTTCGTCAATTTTTGATACTCTACGAGATCGCCTGTCCTTCCAAGGCATTTCATAATCATATAGTTATGTCCTTTAATTTTGTTCATATACTGTTTTGAGTTTGCTGTGTGGCTGTAATGTGTATGTGAATGTACATAACTTCATCCCTTGCAGGCATTTCTGTTTCTTCAGATGAATGCATTTAGCATCCAGCCTTTTCTTGTGATGCTTTTATTTGGTAAACAGCTCTCGTCAATTTTGGTTGCTTTTTTCAAATCATTTATGTTTTTTTGGGCAATCACCATATTCAATTTTTTACTAATCCAAATTTGGTGTATATATTGGGGCACACATTATATCATAGATTCTTTTTTTTTTTTTAATTATTATTATTATCTTTTTTGGAGGGGCGATGCCCACATGAAGCTGTGCACTAGTTCACTTGATTTTTCTTTACTAGGCTGTAACTGAAGCAATTCATTCACGAGCTATTTGGATCTTGGTTCGAAAAAATTTTCATTTGTTAATTTTAACGAGCCAAGTTGGAGCTCAAATTCAAGCTCGAAAACCTTTTCGTGCTCGAGATTAATACTATTTGGTTCGTTAGTTCAAGAACATATTCATTTAAGAGTTTGCTAACATGTTCACAAGTTAGCTGGCGAATTGTAAATATATTTATTTAAAAACTCGGGAACATGTTCGTTTAAAGTTTGTTTAAGGGTCATTTATTTTATATTTTGTTATTAAATTCGGATTTAAGTTTTTGTCATTATTAATTAATGAGTCAAATTCGACTATTAATTAACGAGCCGAATTCGAGTTAAGCTTGTTAAATATAATAAACGAGCTATTTACTAGCCAAATTCGAACTGTTTATGAACTTAATAATTTTGAAACTAGCCGAGTTGAAGCTCAAATATTAAAATTCGAATCGAGCTTGAGTTCGTGATAGACTTAAACGAACTAAGTTCGAGCTTATCAATATTTGTCTTGGCACAGTTCGATTATAACCCTAACTATGCATAAGATAATCAAATTGCTAACGAAGCTGAACTATTATATTTCTCAAATTCTAGGATTTCAAACTTAGGAGGGATAATTACATTGGTTATTGAGAAGACAAGTTGATATATGTGGTTCTGTACTCAGTGTTATCTATAGCCATAAATATGTTTCTCAGGCACATCAAGAGTCCTTTTACCAAAATCATCGAATCTGTCGATATCTTAAGTTCACCAGAGCCAAGATCTAGATTGACCCCTCCAACATATGACTTCATGATTAGCTTGTGAAATTTAACCTTCATTGTAACTCGAAAACTCTTCTGACATGACGATGTGGAATTGGAACTGGGATAGGTCATGGGTATGAGGCTTGTGATTGGTTGAGACCTAGTATAGTTTTACGCTTTTAGCAGGGTTAATTTTATCTATAATTAATAAACTTTACTTTTATTATTGTAGTAAAATTATAATTTTTTTTTGTCCCAAAAAATGATTGAGCTATAGTTTTATTTTACTAATATCATTTTCGGTCAATTTTCATATATGGTTAATTGGAAAGCTGATGTGTCACTAAAAATTCGATGTGGTAGTTGACGTATTACTGGAAATCTGACATGGCAGTTGACATGTCATTAGAAACTGTGATAAGTGATTTTAGTAAAATAAAAATATAATTAAATAATTTTTTTGAGACGAAAAAATTTATGTAATTATATTATAATAAAAATAAAGTTCGGTAATCATAAATGAAATTAACATCTTTTAGAAACATGGTTTGAGGTTTTGAAATATCCTAAGATTTTTCTACGAAGCCTTCATCTTTTGATGAACTTTCAAATTTTCTACTTGTTCCTTGATTTCCTTAATTGTTTGTGTTATTGCTACCTACCCTTATCTTCTATGTAGCTGAATCTTAATTGAATTTCATAAGAAAATATCAAATGGGATGATTTTTATGTTGCCGAGCCATTTTGATGTCAGGAACTATTTAAATCATGGTTAGAGTACTCAAACTATTTTAAGCAACTGGTAGACTGAGTCTATCCCTGTAAAAAATACTTTGATGTGATAAAAAAATTAAATAAAATAAGCTTCTATTCCTGTAAAAATTCTTGATAAGCTAATATGTTAAAAGTAAATTCTTAAGTAAATTGAGTTTACCATATTATTTACAGATTAATATAGTCACACATTGCAATGATTTAACTGTTTTATTCTGGTTAGTTGAAGTAAATAGAATATATATATATATATATATTATTAAATAATTGGATTAGTATATTAATAAAATAGTATACTAAATCTATCTAAAAATTTTTCATGTCAGATAAATGAAATTATCAGAGAAATTAGTTACATTTTTAAGTTTCCAACAATCCTACTTTCCGCTTCTCTAATGCATTCCATAACAACTGGCTTCCCATTATCATCCCCGTAAGCAGATATGTCAGGTTCGAGCACAACTAGATTAAAATATTCGAAACTCAAACTCGATTTGAATTTAATCAAACTTTTTTTTAATTGTTAGAAATTCGACTCGAAAAATACTCAAGCTCAACAAAACTCGATTCATATGAAAAATTTAATTAGTATACTCAATTAAATTCGATTCGATTTGAACTAAAAAAAAGGAAATCTAGCATTTTTAGACTATTTAAATAGTAAGGGTATAAATGTAAATGAATAAATAATAAAAATAGTCAAACTTAATTAAGTTCGCAAGCCTTACAAATTAAGTGTTGTAATACTTGAATCTGACTCGATAAATTACTTAAGCTCAAACTTGACTCGATTAACTCTGAGTATTTTGAGTTGATCTTGATTAGCTCGCGGGTAACTTGACTCGTTTACATTCTTACCAATAAGCATCATTTACATTTCAATAAACCCTAAACAAAATAAATAAATACAAATCAAGAACCAGGTGATTGAGAACAATGATCAAAAAATAAAAAGACAACAAAGAAAGGAAAACACGACTCCGACATTGACTTTATCCGGGCTAGGATCGGCTAGAAAAGCCTCCGTTACGCCGAGAATCAGATCTTTGGCAGCAATCCCAATACTCTCCCACCATGAAGACAGGGATCTCACTCCGATCGCCGTCCTCTGACTAATTAGCTGAAAAGTAATTGCATTTTTTAACGCCATTTTCTAGAGCGACAAAGAAAATCTCTTGCTTTCTATCGCAGGCAAAGGGAAGGGATGATTGTAAGATAAATATAATTATTGTAGTAGTAGAGTATATGTAAATATCGAACGTGAAAGAAGAGAATCTGATTTCCGATTATGGAGAGGGAACTACAGCAGTGAGGTTTTAAATTAATGTATCATTATTAGAATTAGTGTAATGGTATCAGTCTAACTCGTACGTATCGGAATGTGTTGTCTGTCAGCATCGTAAATTTTAAAAAATAATTAACAAAATAATCCAAATCAACAAAAAAAAAAAAATGGACTAGAAAGTTTAATATATGATATATTAAGTTAATAAACATATAAATCAACATTCGTTTTATTTAAAAAATATAAATTACATAATAATTTCCCAATATAAGTATAATAAATACTATTAGGTAAACAATTTCATCATAAAATAATATTTTAATTTTTTTTATAAGCAAATAGATATTTTATTGAATATAAAAAAACCACATTTTTAAAAAAAGAGAAAGACGATTAAAAAATCTATCTATAGAACTACACAATGAAGCAAAATTAATTACTAAATAAATTAGAATATCCAAACCAAGAAATTTTTATTTATTAAAAAATTTAATAAATAATTGTATTAATATTAATAATTTAAAATTATATTCATATTTATAAATTAATACTAATTTAATTTGATCCAAAGTCAATATATAATGTGTAAAAGTTTAAGGAGTTGTGAGTATATATTACAAGAATAAAGGTCATTATCCATGTTATAAATATATTATAACTAATATAATCTCTCTCAAGAATATAAGAAAATGGAAGAAAGAATAATGTATTCATTCGTGATGTCTTAGAAAAGTTTAACATTCATAATTTAAATTAATAATATTTTAAAAATAATTAATTTTTTTGACCTTTCTATAACTTCTGTATCTATATCACTTGTAACAAACAATATAACAATGTTACATTGTTCTTTTCGATTAACAGATATGTATTGGTTTCATATTGTATCAGAACTCCAAAAAGCCTTACGTAATTGACAGGTCCACTTTGAAATGTGTGATCTTTTGCTACTGTTAGTGCTTATCTTAAGCGAAATTTTTATTAGATTTCTGGTTAATTTCATTTATACTTATTGAATTTATTATTATTATAATAAAATTATAATTTTTTTTTCATAAAAAATATTAGAGAATTATATTTTTATTTTATTTAAAATTAATTTTGAGAAGTTTGTAGATATAGATAATTAGAAAATTTATACAATAAATGGCGTGTCACAAGAAATTTAATATAATAGTTAACGTATCACTGAAAAATTTTATATAATAACTGATATATCATTGAAAATCTGACGTATCAATGGAACATATCACTGAAAATTAGTCAGAAGTGATTTTAATAAAGTGAAAATATAATATAATCGTTTTTTTGGGACTAAAACAAATTTTGTAATTTTACTGCAATAAGAGTAAAGTTTAGTTACCATAGTATTAACTACGTCATCCGCAGACTAGGGGTGTCAAAATGGATCATGACACATGAACTCAACACGTGAAATATGTAAAATTAGCGGGTTAGTGTTGAAGTTATACGAGGTCATGTTAACCTGTTTATGACACGACTCAAATCGTATTGTGTCACGGATTGACACCTGAATCTGTTTAATTTTTTCATGTCGTATCGTATTAACCTGATTCAATTCATTTATAACACGTATAAATTTACTGAAATATAAAGGTCAATAGTGTCATTTTACAAAAAAAAAATCTAAATATCAATTTCGTGTCAGTTATGTTATATCGTGTTAAATGATCTAAAAATACATAATTGTGTCATATCGTGTCAAATGACCCAAAAGTATAATCATGTCGTGTCGGATCATATCGTGTCAAATGATCCAAAAAAGCATAATCATATCGTGTTCGTGATAGATTTTATGATTCAAATATGATCTGAAAGTTAAACGTGCTGCACGTGTCGTGTTCGTATGACTCGTTTAATATTTGTACTGTGTTTGTGTCAACCCGAATGGTTCGTATTCGTGTTGACCCTAATCATGTCACTCGAGTGGGTTGATACGACACGAACACGATCTGCCAATCAATTTTGATACCTCTACCGCTGACTATATAATCACACAATGTACATATTTAATTATTTTATTCATATTATTAGTTGATCTAAATACAACAATTAGTAAATTTACAGTATAATTGAATTAGTTTATAAATAACGTAGTATACTTAATATATCTAAAAATTTCTCGTCTAGTGTGCATTTCACAACTTAACTATAACTAGTTTTTCATTAATGTGCTTTTCAAATGATTATTAGATATTAGACTTGTCATTAATCACCATTTGGTTTTTTATATTTTTTTTTGTTTTTTATTAATTTATTTCGTTATATTTGGAACGTTAATTAACTACTTAATGTTTGAGCTAAATATAGAATTATAATGTTATAACAATGTTAATAAGTTAATTTCATTTCAATATTAATAGAACTCTTCTTTATAAATAAAGTTCTAATACTACTAATATTTGGGATAAAAGTGCATGTTTATATCAAATATCAAGAGTCATATAAAATAGAGGCATTATACGTGATTATTAAATAGTAGACTTGTCATTAATCACCATTTGATTTTTATATAATTTTTTTTATTAATTTGTTTCGTTTTATTATGATATTTTATTAATAGTGAATTATAAAAGTGTATGTTTATCTCAACTTTCATCAAATTACTAGTTTGTCCATTATTAAAAATTATATATAAAATATAGGTGTAAATACTTTACAATTATTTTATTTGTCCTTCATATTCCAACTTTTATATATGTTATGATTTAATTAAAAATTGAGACAATCACTAGTGTGCATTACACGTGATTATTAAATATTGAACTTATATGAAAATTACCGATTTATCTATTATTAAAAGTCATATATAAAATAAATGCAGTAAGTATTTTACAGTTATTTTATCCGTTCCCCAACTTACTAATTTGCTAATTATTAAAAGTCATATATAAAATAGAAATAGTAAGTGTCTCACAATCATTTTGCATGTCCTCCTATTCTCAACTATCCACATGTGATGCACGTAATTTTTAATAATTGAACTCATTATTATTAAATGAATAATTATTATTATTATAATTATAATCTTATCCAGTAAATTAATTTTAGTTACTTTTAATTATCATATAATTAACTCACATTTAGTTAAAATATTAATTATATTTAATTTTTATATTTTATATAAAAGTAAATTATATTATACTATGCATATAAAGTTTAAAAACTTAACTCGTTATGTATATGATTAAAATAAATTAATTATTGAAATTTTTAAAAATTATTAAAAAATTTTAACTTCTCAAATAATTTACAAAAATTGTAATTAGTATTTTGAAATTTATGTTATATATTAGATGCATAGTTGTAATTTAGTTTAGATTTACTATTCTATATATTCAATATGTCAATAAAAATTATTGTTGTTGTACTTTGAATGATAATATGCTATCATTATTTTTTTTACCATGTGTTCCTAATATTTTTTATTAAATTATTTTTTTCTTTCTTTACAATATTAGTTATTTGATTTTTTTTATATATAAAACATAGTTATCTAGTTCTAATAGATTTGGACATCTAATTCATGAATTATTAATACTATTCATTAATAAATTAAATTATTAAATGAAAAAATTAATCAAATTAACTAATACAATCATATTGGTTTTTCGGTAAATTTGTATGTCCCTCCTATTCCCACTTTTATATATACTAGTTTTTCATTAACGTGATTTGCACATGATTATTAAATATTAGACTCATAATTAATTACTATTTGATTTTTATGTAAATTTTTTTTATTAATTTGTTTTATCTTATTATCGTATTTTATTCATAGTGAATTATATGAGTGCATGTTTATCTCAAATTCTATCAAATTGGTAATTTATCAATTATTAAGAGTTATAAATAAAATAGAGATAATAAATATTTTACGGTTTTATTAAAGTAAATTGTGGTGACAAATTTATAATTTTTTTTATTAGAATTTGGATGTTTATCGTTTTAAATTTAATTGTTCATAGTTATGAATTTGATTATTTATCATTTTGAATTTGAATGTTTATCACTTATAGATTTAATGTTTATACTTCAATTGTACATCATTTTAAACTTGTTTATTCATTATCTTAAAAATGATTGTTCATCATTTTAAATTTAATTTTTCATTGTATGTTTATTACTTATAACACATTTTTATTACTTTTATTACTCATTAAGTTATTTAATTATTATTATTATTAGATGAAATTTAAAATTATGTTAATTAAAAAAAATAAAGTTATAGTGTATATATATGTTAATGTTTTCATGATATTAAAACAATCTTCACTAAGCAAACTAATTTATAGTACAAGAGTTAAAAATACATAGCATAAGAAACGAATAATGTTTTTCTTTTCCTTTTTCCCACTTAATAACAAATTAATAATGTTTTCTTTAGACATGTCATTAAAAAGATAATAATTATTTTTTTATTAATTATTTTTTTAATATTAATTATCTGATTTTTTATATATAAACCATAGTTATCTAATTCTAATGGAATTGGATTTCTAATTAATTATTAATCCTATTTACTAATAAATTAAATTATTAAATAATAAAATTAACCTAATTAACTAATACAATCATATTAAATTTTTTGTAAATTTATTTGTTCTCCTTATTCCCACTTTTATATATAGTATAATATGATTATGATTATTATATGAAGTATAATAATAATTCTCAATTTTAATTTTTAATATTAATATAATAAAATAACTGCATAATTAAATGAATTTTAATTAACATTAAATTATTTTGTATTAAAATTAATTTTAATTATTAATTAATTAATAGTACTTTTAATTAATATTTCATTAATACTAATTACTTAAATATTAATTATTTTTTATTTAAGAAAAAAGCCCATTTAGGGGCTTCAAAATTAATATGTGGCTTCATAATTAAATATTATTTATTTAATTAAGACTAAATTACAACAAAAATTTTAAATTTTGCACCTTACCACAATTACGATTAATGCTTTAAAAATTTGAGTTTAATTTTATGTATTTTAAATTTTGTAACAAATCTTACTTTGAGTGGATTGTACTTCTATAAGCTTACGTGACAGTGATATAAAAAAATATTAAAAATATAAAACAATGATATGGAAAATACAGTGAAACTGATGTGAAAAAATTATTATATGGCTATAGAAACCAAACGGTATAGTTTTAAAAACTATGCTTGATGAAATAGATTTATGAATCTTTTTTTCAAAATCGCCACTTTCTCAAAATAAATCTTGTTACAACATGATTTGTTTTTCTCTTAGTTAAACAGTTTTAGTTTAGGTGGAATGAGTAATTTGATGTGTAAAACAACTTTGTTTTGGTTTATATACTCATGTGACAATTTTTCTACATCAGCTCCACTATGTTTTACACGACATTGTATTATATTTTTAATGTTTTTCAATATCATCGATATGTAGGCTCGGAATAAGGTACAGTTCATTTGATACAAAATTTGTTACAAAATTCAAAGTATATATAATTAAACTCAAATTATTAAAGAATTGGCCATAAATGTGATAAAGTGCGAAGTTCATAATTTTTTTTTTTTGTAATTTAGTCTTTAATTAATATTAATAGTTTAATACTAAATTATTAATTTTCAATAATTTAATGCTAAATATTAATCAAAATTATTTTTTAATTATTATTAAATAATTATTAACTTGGAAAATTAATATTTATTTTCTGAAATTTGACTTATTATACTAGTGCCCATTAAGCTTTAAAAATTATACAATTTACCTTCTTTATTTTATTCCCTCTAAATTATATAATCATTATATTAAATTTTAAGATATTTATTGTCAGTCGAAAAAATATTCTCTTTTACTCATAGGTAACTAATATATTATATTAAACTGCAGGTAATACTAGTATAATGGATCAAATTTGTAGAAATTGTTAGTATAATAGGCAGCGACTGATTCAGATCAGTGGGATCCACATACATACTATGAATTTCAATTATAAAATGTATAAGACTTACTTAACCCTATAACAAAGTAAGGAAATATTTTTGTATTGCACGTTTATTATGTTTAGATAATATAATAATTTAATTAATATTAAATTAAATATTTCATATTAATCAAAAGTTAATTTTAATACTTATTCAAAATAAAAGGTTAATTTTAATACCAATTAATTTTATATTAATTCAAATTCATTTAATTATGAAATTATTTTATTATATTAAATTATTAATTAAATAAATATAGATACTATGACTACTGGGTCGGATAATTGATTATTAAAACATAATTTTATATTAATATTGATTAAATAAGTAAGATTTATTATTATGTATTAAAGTTATTATTTACCATTTGGAGATTTTTTTTTTTTTTGCTGAAAATTATGTTCGTTACCATTTGGAGTTACTCATGCCACATTAAAGACTCATTCTCTTAGTACCCAACATTTTATTTATTATTGCCCAATCTCTTTATTAATTGCCCAGACATTTTAAAAAATAAAAAATAAAAACCCCTGATTATATTAATATTAAAATTTAAAATATTATTGCCCGGAAAGTTAATTTTAATATGAATTAATTCAATGTTAATTAAAATTCATTTAATTATACAGTTATTTTATTATATTAATAAATATAGAAAATATTACTACATTTAAAAATTAAAAAATATATATATTTCAGTAATGGTCGCCACTGACAGTGGCAACTTTAATTACTGTTCACCTGATTCCCCCATTGAAAGTGGCGATCTGTGTCAAAATTTCTCATCCCTCCGCCTATATGGGTAAATATTTATTTATTTATTGCTTAAATAAGTAAAAAGCCCGTTGTTCTACATTTCACCATGGAGGGAAGCCACTTCTAAGGATAGCATGCAACTCATGCTTTTCTGTGTGGTTGAAATATCTTGACATCAGTTTCAGGGGAAAAATATGGTCATTGTGATACTGTCCTGCATCATGCATATACTGTTCAGAGTGAATAACCTGTTATTAGGTTCCTCTTGGATTACATTTTACAAAATTTTCTTTCATTGCAGCTACATGATGCATTATAAATTCTTATACCAGACAGAACGAACCCAAAAAAAAAAAAAAAATTAGAAGAGGTCAGAAATAGCAATGAAAAGTTAGCAGAGAAGCAAGATGTTTTGGAGTCTTCCTGTTCCTGCGCATCCGGTTTTGCTGACAACTTGAAGAACCCTAAGCACTTTGTTCTTGTTTCTGTGTATCTCAAGTTTCCAATTCTTGACAGGTAGCATTACCTATATTCTTTTATGATTTTTTGGGCCTCACGATTAGACTATGCTTGATTCTTATTTGCAATCGCAAATATTACATTCTTCATATTGAATTGTACTGAACAGTTTCCATAGCAGTTGCACAAATTTCTGGGATAATTCCATTCAACTCCCTGAATTTTGGGGCCCTATTACAAACTGAATTCCAAACTTTTAGAATGTTGAAGCTTTGACACTAAGGATTTGTTTAGTAAAATTAGCTGAAAATCTAGCAGTAACTGAAAATCTAGTAGCTAATTTAATTAAAATTATTTGACAAAACTAGTTGTAAAATGACATAAAAAAAATATTTATATTAATAAAAAAGTATTATATAAAAATATATTTAAGTACGCCGTACAAATAAATTAAACAATATATATACATATTATATATTATAAAAATTATATTAATATCGTATCTCAATATAATAAGTTAACACGTCTACTTTTATCATCTAATATTATATATACTAGTTTTTTTTATTTACGTGTCTTGCATATGATTATTAAATATTGAACTCGTCATTAATCACTATTTTTTATATAATTTTTTTGTTATTTTATTATTCATATATTAGATATTGGATTTGTCATTGATTTTTATTTACGTGCCTTATACATAATTATTAAATATTGAACTCGTTATTAATCACTATTTTCCATATATTTGTTTTGTTTTTTTATTATTCATATATTAAATATTGGACTCGTCATTGATTTTTATTTACGTGCCTTATACATAATTATTAGATATTGAACTCGTTATTAATCACAAATTTTTTTATAATTTTTTTAAACAAAATTAATTAATGACAGTATTTGCTCTTTTGTGACAAAATCTCCTCTCACTATAAGTTGATTTTTCTTGTTGTGATATGCCATCGCTATTTTTTAACCGTTGGTTCCTAATATTTTTCATTTAATTTTTTTTTCTTTTTTTAATATTATTTATCTGATTTTTTTATATAAAATATAGTTAGTTAGTTATAGTGGAATTTGACTTCTAATTAATGTATTATTAATACTATTCTCTAATAAATTAAATTATTAAATGACAAAATTAACTCAATTAACTAATACAATTATATTGACTTTCTGGTAAATTTGCATATCCACTTTATTCTCATTTTTATATATACTAGTTTTTCATAATGCGCTTTGCATGTGATTATTAAATATTGAACTTGTCATCCATCACTATTTGATTTTTATGTAATTTTTTTATTACTTTATCTCAACTTATTATGATATTTTATTAATCTATCAAATTGATAATTTGTTTATTATTAAGAGTCATATATAAAATAGAAGTATTAAGTACTTTACAGTTTTAGTAATAATAAATTATTATAGTAAATTATAATGATGAATTTATAATTTTTTTATTAGAATTTAATTATTTCTTGTTTTGAACTTGATTATTCATCGTTATGAATTTGATTATTTATCGTTTTGAACTTGATTGTTCATCGTATTTGAACTTGATTATTCATCATCTCGAATATGATTGTTCATTATTTTGAACTTGATTATCTATTGTATATTTATTACTTATAACACATTTTTATTACTTATTAAGTTATTTAATTATTTTATTACTTATTAATATTTAAATTGATTAATTTAATAAATAATAAAATTAATAAAATAAAATAATTTGATTAATGAATTTTCAATACCATTCAATAATAAATTAAATTATTAAATGATAAAATTAACTCAATTAACTAATACAATATAAGTTGTGTATTTGCACTAATTATTAGATATTGGATTCGTCATTAATCATCATTTGATTTTTACATAATTCTTTTATTTTTTAGTAATTTATTTCGTCTTATTATGACATTTTATTCATAGTAAATTATAGAAGTGTATGTTTATATCAAAATCCATCAAATTACTAATTTATCAATTATTAAGAGTCATATATAATATAGAGGCAGTAAGTACTTAACAGTAAATTTTGTATGTCCCTACTATTCTATATTCATTCACGTGCAATGCACATAATTTTTAATAATTAAATTCAGTATTATTAAATAAATATTAATAATAATCTTGTCTAACAAATTAATTTTAGTTACTTTTAATTATTATGTAATTAAATTACATTTAATTTAAATACTAATAGTTGTTAATTATATTTGATTCTTATGTTATACTATATAAAAAAAACCGTGTCATATCATCTGACCCATTAATTATCTTGTCTACTATATTTGTTAATTTATTTACTATATACAAATGATCTTATCCATTATATTTTTCAACCGTGTCTTTCTAATATTTTTTTATTAAATTATTTTTTATTTCTTTTTAATATTAGTTATATATTTTTTATATATAAAATATAGTTATCTAATTCTAATAGAATTGAACTTCTAATTAATGAATTATTAATACTATTCACTAATAAATTAAATTATTAAATAATAAAATTAAATATATTAATTAATATAATTAGGTTGGTTGTGTTGCACGTAATTATTAGATATTAGACTCGTATTATAATTTATATGAAAATTATTAATTTATCTATTATTAAGATTTATATATAAAATATAAGAATTATATATAAAATAAATGTAGAAACTATTTAACGATTATTTTCTTTGTTCTCCTATTCCTAATCATTTACATGCAATGCACGCGATTTTTAATAATTAGACATATCATTATTAAATAAATAAAAATATTAGTCTTGTCCAGCAAATTAATTTTAGTTACTTTTAATTATCATATAATTAAGTCATATTTTATTTAAACACTAATAGTTGTTAATTATATTTAATTATTATAATTTATATAAAAATAACTTATATTATACTATGCAAATAAATTTTAAAAACTTAACTCATTCTGTAAATTAATTATTGAACTATATAAAAATTATAAACAAATTATAACTTTTCAAATAATTTATAAGAATTGTATTCAGTATTTTGAAATTCACATTATATGTTACGTACATGAATTTACTATTATATAAATTCAATATTTTAGTAAAAATTATTATTGTTGTACTTTAAATGACAATATACTATAATTATTTTTTTTGTCGTGCTTTTATAATATTTTTTTATTAAATTATTATTTTTTTTTTTTCAAATTTGCATATCTTCCCTATTCTCATTTTTATATATAATATGAGGATATGATAATTATGATTTTTCATTAACGTGTCTTATACATAATTATTAAATATTGAATTCGTATTATAACTCACGTGAATATTATTAATTTATCAATTATTAAGAATCATATATAAAATAGAAGTATTAAGTATTTTATGGTCATTTTGTATGTTCCTCTATTCTCAATCATCTACAAGCGATGCATATGATTTTTAATAATTGTACTTATCATTACTAAATGAATTATTGTCCAACAAATTAATTTTAGTTACTTTTAATTATCATACAATTTAGTCATATTTAATTTAAATATTAATTATACTTGATTCTTATATTTTATATAAAAGTAAATTATATTATACTATGCACATTAAAAAATTTAACTCGTTATGTATATGATTAAAATAAATTAGTTATTGAATTATATAAAAATTATTAAGAAATTTTAATTTCTCAAATAATTTATGACTATATTTGGATTGAGCGATTTTAAATGAATGATTTTCAACAATCCATGGATTTATGCTAAATTTATCGTTTGACTACTTAAAAAATGTTAAAATCCATGAATTTTGCAAAATCTTTCATTTTTTAAGGAGTTAATTTACCATCTCTTAGATGGGAAAGTCCAAAATCCATAAATTTTGATCAATGAAAGATTGTTGCCATAATTTTTTTATTCCAAAATTGTCCCTAATAAATTAATAATAATCCAAAACTATCCTTAATCCTTAAAAAAAAAATATTTTTCTTTTAATTTCAACTATTTGCTTTATTATTATTATTACTAAATTATTAATAAAAATATTTTTTTAGCAATTAATTAAACATTATAACATATAATAATTTTATTTTTTTAACTCTTAAAATAACCAATTTTATTTTTTAAAATTTTTAAGTTTATAGTGGAATTGATTGTATATGCTTAATTAATAATAAATTATTAATATTTAATAAAGGGTCCAATTGGAGATTATTTATGAAATGTATGGATTGTGGTTATTGAAGCAAATATAAGTGTAATGATAATTACATCATCAATCCATGTATTTTAATAGTCAAGTCAAATGATGAAATTCTTAGAATTTATAGATTTAAAGTCCATGGATTTTATGAAATCTATAAATTTTAAAATCTCTCAATCTAAATGGAGTCTATAAGAATTGTACTCAATATTTTAAAATTTATGTTATACATTACGTGCATAGTTGTAATTTAGTTTAAATTTATCATTATATAAATTCAATATGTTAATGAAAAACATGGTTGTTGCTTTCCTAATATATTTTTATTAAATATTTTTTTTCTTTTTAATATTAGTTGTTTGATTTTTTATATATATAAAAAACGTAAATGATACATTACATATAAAAAATTATCAATATTATCAATTCATAAAGATAATTAGTAGAGATAAAATGCAATATAATATGAATAAACCAAAAGTAGTTATCTAATTTTTTTTATGTATATAATACATAATTAACTAATCCTAATAGATTTGAACTTAACATTAATGAATTATTAATACTATTCACTAATAAATTAAATTATTAAATGACAACATTAACCAAATTAACTAATATATATATATGCATATTAATATTTATTATTTTAATTTTTAATATAAAAGTATTCTTACTTTTAGTTATATAACAAAAATTAATATCATATTATATATTAATTAGACATAATTTATGTTAATTTAAAAATAAACCATTTATTTTATTTATTATAAAATATAGTTACATTTTTTTTTAGCCAAAAAGTTATAGTTACGTAGTCCTGATAGAATTGAATTTCTAATTAATGAATTATTAATATTGTTTACTTATAAATTAAATTATTAAATGACAAAATTAACATAATTAACTAATACAATTACGTTACCTTTTCGGTAAATTTATCTATCCCCTATTCCACTTTTATATATATTATGATTAACTAATTTTAAATTATTAATTTTATATGATTGTTCTTAAATAATCCATTTTAAATTAATTTAATACTTATAATAGCTAGCATCAAATTGATGGTATTTAAAAACTCAATGGAATAAATTTTTTATTAGTTATCTATTTTCTTTATTTTATACCTAAAATATAGTTATCTAGTTCTAATATAATTGAACTTCTAATTGATGAATTATTAATATTATTCACCGACAAAATTAACCAAAATAACTACAATATATAAAATATAATTATCTAGTTATAATAGAATTGAACTTCTAATTAATGAATTATTAATATTATTTACTAATAAATTAAATTATTAAATGACAAAATTAATTCAAATAACTAATACAATCAAGCTGACTTTTCGGTAATTTTGCTTGTCTCCCCTTACTCCCACTTTTATATATAGTATGATATGATACATATTAAATAATTTAATAATTATATTATTATTACAATATGTCATTTTATAGAAAAAGCAAGGGTATAAAGGGAAAAAATAATAAGTTATTAGCTTTTTTCTTTTTTTATTAGTTCTACTAGTTTATTTTCTCCAAGATTATAATCTAACTTTTTTCTAAATAAGCTACTTTTCCAAATACATACCTATGAAACTAGATTTTTTTTGTTTTTGTCAGTACCTGAAATTTGTTAGTAACTAAAACTTCCTTTTGCGTTTTCTTTACTGATTATCTTCAATTATTGGAGATTTAGGCATAAACCAAAATGATCCTCCCCGAGGATTTAAGTCCTTTGCAGATCAAATTTCTGTACTTGAAAACGTTTCACTACCCAGATATTAAATAGTAAAATAAATGCGCGCATGAAATATCTTGCCGTTTTGCCTTCCACAAAATAATCAACAAATAGATTGATAATATGCAATCTATCAATGCAAAGAAACTATAATTAAAAGGAGTTAGCAATTGCATAGGACGGCAGCATGTACATGGTAATCAATCTCATGAATAAAAACTTATCAATTGCATAGTATCGCAGTAACATATGCTACGAGGCAATGCTAATCACAAGGCCTTTAACCTCTTGCGGGAGAAAAAACCAATGAATATTTAAACGCAAACTTTGGGAGTATCACTTCTCATGGTAGTACACATTCTATATAAATTCTCATAGCTTCTTAATTTTGCTACCACCAAATAGAAACAGAAATAAAAGAAAAAGTGCTGAGAAGTTTGTGAAAATGTCGAAGGAAGAGGTGGTAGTTCTTGATTTCTGGGTCAGCCCATTCTGTATGAGAGTTAAAATAGCACTGGGTGAGAAGGGGGTGAAATATGTAGCAAGAGAGGAGGATCTGTTTGGTAGGAAGAGTGAATTATTGCTCAAATCAAACCCAATTTACCAAAAGGTGCCTGTGTTTTTGCACAATGGAAAGCCATTGTGCGAGTCCACTGTCATTGTTGGCTATATTGATGAGACATGGCCTTCACCTTCACTTCTTCCACCTTCCCCATATGCACGTGCTCAAGCTCGCTTCTGGGCTGATTACGTTGAGAAAAAGGTACCTTTCTTATTCCATCTTTGATACGAAGTTATTCACATACTTGCTTAAGCGACTCTATTGTTATTGAACTTTGTGGAACTAAAAGCTTTAAGTGTGTTTACTATATTAAATGTGCAGTTGTTCGATGCAATTGGGGGAGTATGGCGCAGCACCGGAGAGGCTAAGGAGGCCGCTAAGCATGAGTTGATAGAGATAATGAAGGTATTAGAGGGAGCCCTTGGTGAGAGTGATTTTTTTGGAGGGGAGACATTTGGATTTGTTGATATTATAGCAATTCCTTTAACTTGTTGGTTATTGGCTGTTGAGAAATTGGGTGACTTCACCGTTGAATCTGAGACCCCTAAATTATCAGCTTGGGTGAAGAGATGCATGCAGAGAGAGACTGTTGCTAAAATCATTCCTGACGCCGAAAAAGTTTATGAATTTCTGCTTATGATGAGGAAGATGCAGGGGATTGAGTAGTGAAATTCATGCATTTGCATCACTTTGCTCAGCAACAAGAAGAAAAATCACTTTTTTGCAACAATAATGTTATTTTCTTTCCAAGGTTTAATCTCTTTGTATTTCTCTCCCTATGAAATGAAAGATTAAGGGAAATGATAATTTTTCTTGAACTTTCATTGCTGCGCTAGCTGCTTGTATTTTAAATGCGAAAGTTCTAATAAATAAGGGCATCATAATAATTCTACTTCTTATTTGTTTAGGAACATCCAAACTCTACAAATTGAAGGAAAAGAATCAATTGTCCAAAGCAAATTTGATTGCACTATATTTAAATACATACCAAAAAGTTAGGAGAACAGTTGCTCATGTCACTTCGAGGTATGCAGAAGAGAAAATTGTAAAGTCCGATCCAATTTATCCAATCGATTAGTTAATATGTTGGTTAACCGTATTCTGAAATACGGAAAAAAATTATTGGCTTATCAAATTATCTATCGAGTCATGAAAAAAATTCAACAAAAGACAGAAACAAATCCACTATCTGTTTTACATCAAGCAATATGTGGAGTAACTCCCGATAGAGCAGTAATGTATCAGCAAATTAAGACAACCTCGTTTGAGTTGATGAAAATAGACATTGGCCCAACCATTGTGACTGCCAATATTTTTGATGCTGACCACGGTTACTAGTATTACTAGAAAATGGAAGAAAGGTTTCAAGTCAATAGAACAACAAAACCATGGATTGTTTCATCAACTTAATTAATACTTAGTTTTGACTTCTGAGGCAATAAAACAAGAAAAGCAACTATATAATAACCAAAAAAGTCCATTATTTTTTTTTTTCTCTTCCTCTCTTAAACAGTCGAATGGCCATTTTCTATTTTTTATTTAATAAATAATATAAATATATATAAAATTATAATAAAATTTTAAAATAAGGAAAAAACCAAAATACTTCTTACAACATAAAAATAACGGCTATTTTTTAATGGTATTTTTGTCTTTTCAAATTTAATAAAATTTTTTCTATAAATACCTTAATTCATTTCAATTTCATTACATAAAATTTTCTCTCAAATTTCCAATCTCAATATCTCGGGTGAATTTTACCAACGATTCTCTAATTATATAACTCGTAACAATTCGGTACCTAAAAAATTATTTGTAATACAAATGTACTCTAATTATATATATTGTAACAACTCAGTACCTCAAAAATTATTTGTAACATAAAAGTATCTCAATTTTTATTTTATAACATAAAAGTACTTTTTAAAATAAGTACGTCAAAGATTATTTTTTATCTCCTTAATTATCAAAATATTGACAAAAAAATTTTCACTATAGAAAATTATGATAATTTTGTTAATGTGGAGGAGAGAGAGGAGGTGGCGAACAAACATACCATTCAAAAAAAGTCAAAGAATGAGAAGTACTGATAATGTAACAAATATGGCTCAAGAATTGGAAATAAAAATCTGCTCCTCTGACATTTTCCAAATTCATTTCAAAAAAATAATGGCTCATTTGAAGTATGCAACTATTGTGTACAAATTTACAAATTTAAAATGGGAGGTGGGTACGGCACTTTATAGAGGCATTTGCAAATTAAACATACGGCTTAGTTTGGCATTGAGAAAAAACAAACTCAAATCTCCGGGTTTGCATGTTTGTCTTCTAATACTTAATTAGTTCAATATAGTGATAAAAAAAATTAAAAAAAATGGCAAAAGTGATAAGTATGGAACATTTATCTTTTAGTTTTGGAGAAAAAGTCTTATAACACTCATAATATAATAAAAAATCTCTTTAATTATACTAAGGAATATTACGATGTATAAGCTTGAAAACGTGTTCAAATAATAAAAAAAAAACCTCCCCTTTTTATACATTATATCCATGTCTTAAAATAAATAAATAAAGTAAAAACATTTGTACATGCACAAAATAAAAAGCAATATCTTCCTTTAGCCAATGTTTTACAAAAGTTTCCAAAATATGATGGGTTGCAAATTTATGTCATTTATATATAGGACGTTGTATAAATATAACAATATATATCCCCATGATACAAAAATAAAAAACAAAAGGAAATCATGAATATATCACCAACTCTATGGTGTGTCCTGTGACTCTTTGATAGGCTTGTCCTCTTGTCACTCTTCTAGTTCTCCTCAATCTGCATGTGAGACATATTTACACACTAAGCATACCTAGTTTAGGGGTACACATAAATATACTAATCTACATGTAATATATATGCATACCATAAAACTTACCTTTAGTCATACCTATATATTGATTTAAAGGATGTACATGCAAATAAAAGGATATAGCCACAACCATCTCATGAATATAACATAGCAATTCACACAAGTTTCAAATATTTTCAAGCTCTACTAAGCTTTCTTTGTTGAAAGTGGTCAAATACCGAGCTTCAACTATCTCAACTAGTAAGATTATGAGCGCTCAATTCCAAGCTTCAGCCATCTTATTCGTATGCAAACAACAGGATCAAAAGCACTCAATACCGAGCTTCAGCCACCTTGTCCTCCTAACATGGTAGCATTTTTTTATTATAAATTATTATTAAACAACTATAACACCAGTATAACAGCCTCAACCAAACATATTATATATCAATCATTACAAAAATTACCATTAACCAATTCATTCTCTTATTTCAAATATGTCAACCATGTTCTTATATCTTTTTTAATATTTGTGGATCTTTAGTGTATTAGAAATAAATAACTATGTTTTATTCTATTTATTATCATTTCATCAATTATCATATATAGCACATCAATAAATACAAAGTCATAGTTATAAACGACATGCAAAACACTACTATGGAGATTTGTAGGGAAATATGTAAAAACCTCCTAAAAAAGAACTCTTCTACCCTCCAACCTGAATCAAGCTCGATCTCTTGGTTCCTCTTTTCTATACCAAAGCCTAAAAAATTAAAATATCGTTTTTAACATAAGAATCAGATAATATATAGCATTATACAATTTTTTATGCAAATTTCAAAACTTGCCATGTCTTCCTCCTTTTGCAGTTTTGAGATGTCATCATTAAATATTCATATCTTACAACGTCTATATTATATTACTAAAAAAATTTTGCAGGAACTTAGATGAGCCAAAATAGAATATTTTTCATGTTTATTACTTTTTTCAGTTTTACCTCTAAAGTCCTCACACAATAGGGAATATATGACTAGTTAGAATAAGGGTGACATCCTGACCAACCTTTCTTTTCAAGTTTATAACTTACACAAGACATACCATATTGAGTTGAGACTTTTACAAATATTTAGATAAGATACAAATCTAAAACTTTTTTGTTTGCACTTTGGTTAATTTAGTCTACAAGTAGCTTAAAAAGAGGAACAAATTTATTGGAGCTGCATAGGTATTATGCAAGTAACTCTAACAAACTGGATAGTTATGATTCATTTCATTATATCTCAATATCCACAATGAATACAAATACGAAATTTGGCAAACTTGTAGATGAAATATAGAGCTATAAATTTTATGTCTTAAACTTCTTCTAATTTGACCTTTAAAATGGTCAAAATGAACGAACACAGTAAGTGAATCTAAAAGAATTGTATCTAGGACACTCATTTCACTCCAAGGACAATTTCTTTTAAACCACTTCAAATCTAGTTAAATCCTTTTGAGGACTTATAAACAAGACAGGGCTATAAGTTTCATACTTGGAACTTCTTTAAAAATCAGAATTTCTATAGTTTGTTGAACAACTCTCTATTCAAAATTAGCAAGACAATAATAAATAACTAGCTTATCAATAATTAACTTTGCTTGTTTCTTGCTAGAACTCTTATGGGGAATGAAGAAATAATGAGAGTTTTGTGGAGAGAAGGAAGAATGGGATTGATGTTAAGAATAGATAAAAAATGTGATAAGGCTAAGTAAGCAACTCTTATCTTAAAGAGGACTAATCCACTTAATGCTTAATCTCATTTGTCCATTTCCTCTTTTCTTTTCTTCCTTATCCGATTGTTTCTTTTTTTCCTTTTCTTTTAATTTCATTTCTTTTATTATTATTATTATTATTATTATTATTATTATTATTATTATATACAAAATGTAATTTAACACTTTAAATTTATTTTAATTAAATTCACTACGTCACATTTTTATTTGGTTGAAAATTAGATTTCAGTCATTTCAGCTCTATTTTGATATCTAATAAACTTGGTTTCCAATCAATACAACATATTTGGTCTAGAAATGTATGCATTTATCTGTGTCCGAAATAGCGGTCATGACAAAGTTGGTTTTGTTAATTATTGTCAAAATGCATAGAATTTTGTTGTTAAACGTATTCCAAAAAATATTCTAAAATGTGCTTTATTTAACATGTATAAATATAATAAAAGAGACTTGCATAAATTATTTATGTCTTTGAATGAATGTGCTACAATTTGCAGTGATCATTGGCACATATATTCATATATGAGTTTAACATGTTATTGGATTGATAATGATTGGAAATTGCAAAAAAGATTATTTACACTTAAAAGTTTTTTATGAAAGACATACATCAGATAATATATTTAAAATGATAAGAAAGTATTTTGGAAGAATATAGTTTAGTTCATAAAATTTTTGTAGTGATAATACGGTAGCAAACACTGTTTCCATTAGAAATTTTCAATTTTTATGTCAACCTAATATTTGTGGTAAACTTTTTCATATTAAATGTGCATGTCATGTATTAAATTTATGTGTGCAAGATAGTTTAAGAGTATTGGGTGATACAATGGATCTAATAAAATAAACAATTTTATTTTTATGTGGACATCCCCAAGTAATGCAATTATGAACTCGATTTTGTCGTGAAAATGACAAAAACCCAAAAGATTTTTATAAGATGTTCCAACTCACTAGAGTTCAATTTATGAATTAATCAACAAGTCATATGGATATAAAGAATTATTGTGCTCATTTATTTCAACTAATGTGCCACAAATTAATTTATATCCACAATATTGGAACGTTTATCAAAATATTTTAGAGATTTTAAAAGTTTTTAATGATGCAATATATATTTTAAGTGGTATTTATTATCTTATATGTCATATATTTTTTGCTCAATGTACTAATATTGTTGATGTATCCAAAGAGTATATAAATGATGTTGTTTTGCATGATGCTATTTTTGCCATGAGAAGTAAATGTTTGATTAATCTTGTATGTTTTGTTTTTTATTCTAGATATAAAATTGACGTGCTAATTGAATATTTATTAAATTATTATGAATGTCTTGATGTTAATATTGAAGTAATAAAAAATAAAGTTAGAAGAATTACTAATGACCTATTAAATGAATTTAGTGAATTTTATAATATTCCTACTTCATCAAATATTCATTCTAGTCAAAATGAGGTTGAATTGATAAGGGTGAGAAGAGGTGATAGAATTTTGTTGAAACTTCATAAAAAAAACCTATATCATCCACTGATTCACTTAAACTTGACATTTATTTAACCACAAATTTTGAATTTGGTAATAGCAAATTAGGTATCTATTTTTCTATTCTTAAATGGTAGAGTTGCCACCAAAAAGCTTATTCTATCTTCTCCCAAATTGCAAAATAAAATTTTGCATGTCTAGTTTCAACAATTACAGTTGAATAAACATTTAGTGCGAGAGACAATATTTTAGATGAGACACGATCCAACTTAGCTTCCGAATCATTAGAAGCATAAGCGTGCATTGATGACTGGACCAAAGCGGAGCTAAGACAACAATAAGTTAAAAAAAAAGGGATTCGACGATGAAATATTGATCGATGTTGGTGTCAAACCCATAAAACGAGCCTTGAAGATGTTAGGGGTTGATGAGAGCATTAAAGAGGTAATTAACACTTAAGAATTAAAAGAAAGAAAATTTAAAAGAGCTAAGTGACTTGTAACTGAGTCACAAGTCACGATCGTGACAGTTGCATAAGCCAGGGGAATAAATGCCCGAGTTCTTCCTCATTTATGCCCTAACTCATTAAAAGATTGTTTAGATCTCTTTCCTTTTTTTTTTTTTTACTACTCCTTAGATTTAGATCATTGTAAACATTTTTGTCTATTTTGGACTAGCCATCCCTTAGAGGGTATTGTTAAAAGATCATCAATTCTTAATGAAATGGATGTAGCAGTGGCTTGTTGGAAACCCAGTCTTTACTTGATTTAGGATGTGTGATGTATATGTCATTCTAATGAAAAAGTAAGCACAAAAAAAGGATTTTTGTTTTTTAATAGTTGGGGGAATGGAAGCTGAACTACCTTTTGGTTCCCTCCCTAGCCACCTCATTTGTTGAAACCCCACCCCCAAAACCTCAGCCTTTTCACTTCAAGCCCTAACCCCACTCAAAATCACCCAAAACTTGGTTGAACCACCATTAAAATCAAAGAAAAACATTCATTGGGTGGAGATTGAAGGAAAAAAAGAAAGAGCAAGGGAAAAGGAAGAGCAATGGGACTATCCCTAAATCTGGCCTTGGGTACTACCTAAGAGGACTTTGGTAAGCTCCATTCTTCATTATTCTTCTTTAATCCTTGAATTTCTTAGCTTATTTCTCATCATTTCCAAAGATAGAGCCAAAAGCCATCAAGGTTAGGGTTATGGCCGAATTGGAGAAAATAGAGAGAACTCATAAGAAAAAGGCTAAGACACAATTAAAAGAAGGATCTTGAACTAATAATCTTGTTTTAAAACACATCTTGGGTTGGAACCATGGAACTTAGGGTTGTAGTTTTGATTTTATGGTTGTTTTGTATGAAAGAAGGTCATTAATTAGTAATATATGTGATAGAAGCTCCTCAAGACCATAGAGGCAACTACAAATAAGGTGGAGGAGCTTATTTTCAGAGAAGACAAGGTTTTTGGTGGAGATTTTGTGGTTTGTATACAATTGTAACATCTCCTCATCCTACCGTATAGTAATAGAGTCAGACAATACTACGTGTCAAATTTTAATTTGCCATAACTAAATCAATGGTTATGTCTTAATTTTTAAAAAAAGTATATATATTTATTTATTTTTCTGTCAATTAAAATCTTAGATCAGAACTAGAAAGACATAAAGAATTCGACTACTCTTGCAGTCTCGACTGCTAATGCAACTTCACAGTCAATAACTCGACGCCTATATAATAATATTTCGACACTGTGCATCTATCATATATCAAATCCGGCACGTTAGCGCTTAAAATATATCAGTGTCATGACGTTGTTCATGCCTTACAGTTCTCTTATTGACATGCCAACATATCTACCCTATTCAAGTATAGATATAAGTCATGAGCTTATATCCACGTTTTTCACAATTTTCATATAAACATGTAAATCTCATGCCAACTTAGAATTTCAACAAGTTATTTTATTTCCAAATATATTATTATTATTATTATTATTATTATTATTATTAATAAGTTAAAACTCACTTTTATATTAAACTAAATAATTATTTTATTTTTATTATTTATTATTATTATTATTATTAGAGGACTTCTGTGGTGTATCTAGTGTAAATTACACTTGATACTTTAGGACCATTGGATCAACTTTTAATCTCAATCATTTATCATCAACGGATGAGATTAAAAGTTGTAATCCAATGGTTTTAAGGCATCCGGTGTAAATTATACCGGGTGCACCTTAGAAATTCTCTTATTATTATTATTATTACTACAAACACGCGCATTCACATGCATAACACAACACACACATGCATAACACACCCACACCACACACACACAACACTACTCACGCACACACCACACACATACACACTCCCTCCCTAGCAAATGGCCAAATGGGCTTGTATAGTAAAAGAATGTCGGTTTAGTAACCGCCTTAATTAATTAAGTATTAAAGAATTATGATATTTTGATAATAGTTAGAATATTATAGAATGGAGCAATTCTATAGTGCACCCGGTGTAATTTACACGGGGTGTTTTAAATCGTTGGATTATAAACCTTTAATCTCATCCGTTGATAATGAATGGTTAAAATTAAAAGTTGATGATCTAATGGTCCTAAAGTACCAAGTGTAATTTACACCCGCTGTACCACAGAAGCCCTCGAATGAATAAAGTGGAAATTTGGCCCTTTTTTTTAATATAACATAATTGATTAAAGAGTGACAAATTTATTTAGTTGAAATTAATTTTAACTAATTATTATTTCAATTTTAATTCTTTTTTATCTTTATTAATTGACTCCAAAATTTTTTTTTATTCTTTTCAATTTAATTCGTAGATAAATTTTTATTTTTATATTTATTTTATTATTATTATTTAATTTATTTCAAATATTTCAATTTTTTTCAACAAATTTCAAATTTAAATATCTATTGTTATTTTCTTTTTTTTTTTATCTTAATTTAGACTCTAACCAATTTAACATATCTATTATAGTAACATCCAAACTAACGGACGTTACAACAATGGTACCTTTCTCTTGTATTTTTAGATGGTTCAGGACCATAATTGCATTTCATAAGCCATGAAATGATTGAAATGTTGAAAAGGTGCATTTATAGTGTTTGTGTATCATAAATGAAATTAAATGAATTCAATTTGGTTGTTGAATGGAGTTTCGGTAATTAATGCGTAAGAATGCAAATTTTGATGATTTATGTTGTTTAATCCTTTGTAATGGAACAAATGATATGAATGATTATGTTTAAGGCAAGAAAAGTATGGTTGTTGAGTGTTGCAGGTGAGTTTGGTAATTGACCAAACCTTAGGATCTTACACGTAGATTTTTGGTGTGGCTTTAAATGTTGAAAAGTTGTTGCAATTTGCAGAAATTTCCAAATTCACAGGCGTGATACTATAGTGTCACTGTCGTGACTCTTTTGCCCAAAAGAGGCAAAAAAGTTCCCCACCTGCCTCACGGTTAGGCTCATGGGAAACAGTTTGGTCACAGGCATGACATTATAGTGTAATGGTAGTGACCATAGATAAAAAATGAATGCTTTGTGTGACCCTCAACGTGAGTTGCGACAACCAATTGGAGGATCTTTTATATGTTCATGGCTCTTAACAAAGACTAGAAATATAATTATTAGCATGCCTTTTAGGGTTGAACGGTCCGTAGATGCCTATTATTTTGACCTAGAAGCTCAAGTTTGCGACAAGTCAATGCTTTATTCGGCGTCTGGCATACAATAGAGTCTACGACAAGCCAATGCATTAGTCGACAACCGATATACACTAGAGGATACGATAGTCCTTGTGCATTCTTGTAAACTCTATTTAGGATGATATACTGATATGGCTAATATGAGAATGAATTATGTTACTTTTGCTAAATATGAAGTGATAATTGAATAATGTGTTATTTTAGTCATGCCATGATTTATTTACGCCCGTGCATTTTATTTTATTGTGCTATTGTATACCATTAAGCGTTTGGTTAGAGTATAAATGCTTGTTGTCTCTCACGCATGTGAAGAGACTAGTAATTAGAGCCGTAGAAAACAAAGAGCCCAAAATTTAGAGTCTACATAAAGAGCTACAGGGTACAAGTCATATAGTGACCCTTTTGTAAATTCTTCATATTTTGTCTATGTCAATTTCAATTAAACATTTGGATTTTATATTTTATGTCTCTTTGAAGAGCTAGTTACTCTCGTAAACACTAAAATATTTTGTTATGCATAAATTATCTTGATATTATGATTTATTATTGAAGCATGTTTTAATTGTCTTACATAAGTTAGTCATCATGACCATAATGCATATAAAACGTCTCAAAAAGTTTTATTTTATCCTCATTTCATATAATGGTATGGTAACATAACCTTGTATAGTTGGGAAGAATACCTAGCTATATGAAAGGGAATAACAGTTGGCACATTCAGTACCGGCGGCTCAGATTAAAAAAGGTAAAAAGATATTCAATAAATTTAAAATGTAAGAGAACTATGTGAACTTTGATTCCTCTTAACTCCAAGAAGATACAAAAGAGTTGATATACTATGGTCCCCTGTCCATATAGCAATATGGACCAAAGGTCCATTACATGTATGAGAGTTTTAGAAAATGCGGTAGTAATTTTGTAAATAAAATAAATTTATAAGTTCATCATGAAGTAACTATAGATTCATCATATAGTAACTATAGGTTCAACATGTAGTAACTACATGTTCATTATATTTTCAATTGAGATTCATATAATATATTGTAGAAATTTAAATTATATTGGTTCATTGCTAAGTAACTACAGATTCATCATATAGTAACTGTATATTCATTACTTTGTAACTACATATTCACCATATAGTAACTACATATTCCTTGTATTTTTCACATAAGATTCATATAATAAATTGCAGATTAAATCATACAGGTTTATTACATAGAAGTACAGGTTCATTATAGAGTAAATGCATGTTCATTAAATTTTTTAACTAAGCAAATTAAATCATACATGTTTATTATATAGTAAATATAACGTTCGATAAATCTCTACTTAACCAAAGTTTAAAATAAAAAGTAATGAACATACCACTTAAGTTTAATAAATATATAGTTAAGACTCAATAAATCTATAATTATTTCATAATGAACCTATAAATTTATTTTATTTATAAAATTGTTACCGTATTTTTTAAAACTCTTACACATGTAATGGATTCTTGGTCCATTATGCAAGGTGGACAGAAGTCCATCTTATAATATGCGAATATGTAAGCAACTTAATTAATGGTAAAAAAATTAAGTTCAAACTCAATTATTTTTTTTTTTCATTTAAAAATCAAAATTTTAAAATTAAGGTAATTTGTATTTAGAATAAAATTATTAATTTCATTTAGTTTAATTTATTATAGTCCAACTAAATTTTTTTAAAACTTATTGCTTCTTAAAAAAATTTTCAAACTTAAAAATTTCTTTTAACTTAAAAATTTTTTACTTCTCATTGTATTTCTAACTTATCTTTTATTTCAATTTATAAATAAATTACTAATAAGATAAATTAAAATTTTATTTTTAAAATTAAATCCAATTAATTACAATTTATAAATACACTATAATAATTTTAATTGCATTTATTTATCTTCTAAATTAATTTAATTTTATTAAAATTTAATATAATTAATAATTAAATTTTATTAAAAAAATTAACATTTGGAACTTGCCGAACCGGTAAATTCAGACTAGCCTGACTAGTTCCAAATCGGTCCCTGGCAGGTTCCGAACCCGTCGACATGCCTACTCTAAGAGCATTTCGAATAATACTCTTAAATAATTATCTATTATATTATAAAAAAAACTCAACTTCCTATTTTGACTTATAAATATTATTTCGCTCTTTATTTTAAATTTTATTTTAATATAGTTTTTTGAAAATTAATATAATTTTTTTATCAATACAAATTTATTGAAAAATAAAAAATATTAATAAATAGCTCTTTGCTACTCTTGTATTTGAGAAAAAAAATATTATTTTCAAAAATTATAAATAAAAAATTTATTAATATTTTATAAGTGAATAAAAAAGTGAAATAAATAGGCTTTGTGGCGGCCATAACTAGTGTAAATGGAGAATGTAGATTCTAGTTGGAAAAGAGACGAACACTTATGGCACTGAATTTGCCATGTCAGCATATGTTGCCAAAATTTCTCCCTCATTTTCAAATATCTTCAAATTCCATAAAAAAAAAATTAAAAAATTTAAAGGCCTGAATTTAGATTGAATAGCTTTAGCATCAGTAGTAATAATAAAATAAAAAAAAATGGCTCGATTGCTGTGTCCTCCTGTATGCACGCATGGTCTTAAGATTCAAAATCATTGGTTGAATTATGTGGGTTTTACTTCTGTACTTGTTCCAAAAACCAAGTTTCCATGCACTCGGAAACAAAGATCATCTTCATCAGTTTTCGGTAGAATCCGCGTTGCAACCCATGATTCTCCGGTTGCCGATGATTATTATGCTGTTCTTGGTCTGGTAATCGATTCTACTTTCTCTTCAATTTTAGTTGTGTTTATATGCTTCGATTTTGATTCTATATATAATTCTCTTGATTAACAGCTTCCAGATGCTACACAAGATCAGATTAAGAAAGCGTATTATAATTGTATGAAGGCTTGTCATCCAGATTTGAGTGGCGATGATCCAGACACCACAAATTTCTGTATGTTCATCAATGAAGTTTATGCGGTGAGTTTCTCTTCCAGTTTTTTTTTTTCCATTTGAGTTCTATTGCTTGCTTGTACTATGAACAGATTGTTGGAATGCAGGTGCTTAGTGATCCAGTGCAGCGAATGGTTTATGATGAAATTCATGGATATGCATTGACGGCAATTAATCCTTTCTATGATGATTCTAGCTCTAAGGATCATGCTTTCGTTGATGAGTTTAGCTGTATAGGTACTCATCAACTTCCACTTTTACTTGCTGTTTAGAAATTAGATTCTTGGTAAAGTTATTTTGGTGTGATTTTACTTCAAATTATGAAAGGGTTTAGCACTACGGATTTTATTTCTTGGATGAATCTTGCTCTAAGGATGCATGTGCAATTGAGAAATTACTCATTCCATTGCTTCCATCGGACTAAGAAATCAAAGAACTATTAATTGTTTTTTTTTTTTTTCCAAAATATTAATTGTTTTTGTTTTCCAATTTTAAAGGTAGGAAGATAGTTTAGTCAGTTACAAGTTTTTGTTTTTTTTTAATAGAATTGAGGTTGTTTAATTATTATTTTTCAGCTTAGTTTGTAACAGATACAGCTAAAGTTTGAATTACGATATTCTAATATTCTGCAGGCTGTAAAAATTGTGTCAATGTGAACTCTAGTGTATTTAGAATAGAGGAAGACTTTGGGAGAGCCAGAGTGTACAACCAGCAAGGAAACCCTGAATTAGTGCAACAAGCAATTGACACCTGGTAAAGTTCTTTTATTCTGCTTCCTGGCTATTGATTCAATATGTTAACGACACTTTTTTTTTTCTTTCTGTTACTTCTGTTAACATGCTGAGCATATTTATAAAACTGCAAGAATTTAGTTTGCTTTACTTTTTCTGCCTTCTTTGAACAAGCATATTCATTGGTACACACTGCTGAAGTAAGCTTCAGTAACTATGTAATTCCACAGTTGCACTTGGTAGGAAATATATACGGCCTATGGTGTGCTTGAGAGGGCACATATAATATGAATCTTTGGAAGAAACTTATCATATGTTCGACTGATCAATGAGTGCTTCTTCTGATTTTTGGCATGTATTATTATAAATCCATTTGATTATATTTTTTCAGTTACATTATTATCTTAAAAATGAGTGATTAAATATCATAATGCATCTAATAATTGAAACCCTTTTTATATCTATTCTCTATCTTATGGAAATTCGAAGTCTATGTACTAAAACTAACAGCTTGTGTCTACTGGTCTTGAGTAGGGATAAGTCTTAATTTCAACTAACCTATATATTTTTTTCGTTCAGCCCAGTAGATTGTATACATTGGACTTCTGCTGCACAACTATCTCTGCTTGAGGATGAAATGCGCAGAGTGGAAAGAGTAAATGTAAAGTACACTATTTTTTTTTTATCTAATGCAACCATTTTTAAATGATTGTAAACCAATGTTTAACTACAAATCGCTGGTCATATTATTTACAATAGATATGGATCAGAGAAACATGCGAATTTCAAGGGACTGCCCATTAGATGAAAGTCACTTGAACAATCCCCGGTCTGTGAAAAGATAAACTGGGAAATGCAAAAGTATATAGCTTATTACTTACTATATGAAATTTTACCTGAAAGTACAGTTGATCGTATTTTTGTTTCATTTTGTCATTTTGATGGCTTAAACTCCAGCTGTTTTGAATGATGATCAGGTTGGACTAATGCTTTCAGGAATGGGATCTGGATCAGTAGATGTTTTCAGAATGGTAAGAAAGTTAAATTCGTTTACCATATTCTTACCCTCTTGGTAATGATATGCTCTTTTATTTCCTTACAGAGAGTCTTCTAAAACAATGTTGCGTTCAGCTTGCTTATGTTTTATCACCTGGCAAAGAGAAACAGTCTTGTCAATGCAATTATAGAACTGTTGTTATAGATCAAATTGTAACTCTTCACAGTTCTGTTAAATTTTGCTATCATTAGTGCAATAAGAATTAACTTAAACCTACTTATCTTGGCAGGCAAATTCTCGATGGGAAAAAAGGCAAGCAAAAGTCTTGGTAGGAACTCCTTATCTCATTAGTTACTCAATCCGAGTCTCGAGTAATTATAATTGTTTTCCAAATTTCAATTTATAACAGTTTATCACCTGACCTTAATTTCACTAGCAATTTACTCATTGTTGCTGCAATTTTACTAATTTGATGCATAACCTAAATAGTCCAACATGAAAAGTTATTTGTCATTAAATATCAAATGATTATTCAAATATATATAAGAATAATTTTCAATGTATATAACTGAAAAGCTAAAGTTAAGGCATTGCATCATAAAAAGTTCAATTGCATTTATGAGCTGCCTTAAGAAAGCTAAAGTTGGATGAACTGGACTAGAGCCCTGTATAGAGCTTTGCCATTTATCTCTTTTGCTGATCTCCATCAACATTTTGTTTCAAGCAAACATGGTCAATAAAATCATGTCCTTTTGGTATCTTTTCCTTTTTTTAATTACATTTCATTGGATAGTGTAAAAAGGATTCAATATATTTACTGAATTATGGTATGTAGTTGCTATTCTGTTTATTGATCAAATAAAAAATGAATTTGGTGTAATTTGATCCAATGACTATCCAAGCTAAAGCTGGGCATGTGTTCCTGCTGTTAGGTATGCTCCAATTATATTTTTCAAATCATAATACCAAGTATTCTACTAAGAAGGATTCCTAATTCTTGCAGGAGCAAGCTAAAATAAGAATGATGAACCAGAAAGATTCTGATAAAAATGGATCATATTGGAGTAATGTTTGGGGCAAACCAAATGACTACAAAAGTCCAGGTAATCATATGTTAAAATATTTTGGTTCGGTTAGATTTGGTTCTAAATGTTATTCAGTTCGGCTCGGTTTTATAAATAAGCATCGGTTCAGTTCGGTTTTATAAATTCGGTTTGGTTCAGAACCATACCGACCACCCCTACATTTATTCCTGCTCTTTATGGTTTTTCTTCATGCAAGTTCACAAATAGGGAGTGCCTTACTGAGCATATTTTTTGGGAGAAGATCCTTTAATTTACACAGCATTTAGTCAACTTGATAATGGTTTAAAAAGGAAGAGAAATTTGTCTTCCAAGTGAAGTGCATTGTGGATGTCACAAGCATCATTTTCACAAGTTCGAGTAATGGAACTGACCTTTCTACAATGGGGATCCCATTTACTAAGTTGATGATATATAAAAAGAGAATCCTTCTTTTTCTTATTCTTTTTTATAATTGATGAGGTTTGCCACTCTTCATTTGTACATACCTGTGGTTCTCACATGTTCCTATGGTATCTGATGCAGAGGAGGAAGTGAAGGAAAGAGCAAGGAGAGCAGCGGCGGCAGCTCGAAGATGGAGGGAGTACTCACGGAAGGGTGTTGATAAACCTCCAACTTTTAAACTTCCGGAGGCAATATCCAAAAGAGAAAATTGATCAGTATACAGTTGATATTCTTCTTCTGTTTATCTAATTTGCCTACAGGTTTTATTCATGACCGGGGGCTGTACTCCTCAAGTAACGTTGTAAAATACATATTGATATTTCCTATTGGTGTATATATTAATTAACAATAAACAATACAAGTTGATAAATAAAGCCGAATAAACTTATTTACAGAACAAATGACCTACTTAACCACTGCTCCCTCGCAGTTTCAGACTCAAGAAAACACTGTTCATTCATTTACAAATTGTGTATTATCAGACAATTTGCATAGATTGTCTTAATGGTTGAAATCATTGAGAATCATGCGGCTTCAAATCTGGGGGAGCATTAATGCATTGAAAATTTAAGATTGCTTCAGCGAGAGAAAATCAATCTAACTTTTGCTTGAAATTGTGTTTGGAAAAGAAAATTTTATTTTAATTTTTAAAAATTGCTTTTATAGAGAAAAATGAAATAGCTTTCAATCTTTCATACAAAAAGTTTTCTGAGGGCCACGATTCCTATCCGAATTTTTTTTTTTTTCCCTTCTGTTTTTATCATTTGAGTTAGTTGAACAAACCGGATTAATGTTCTCATAAAACCACTGATTTTCATTGACATTTAATATTTGATTTTGATTCTTAATTTGCTGATTTAATTGGATTTTAATGTGACTACCATAATGATGGGTTGGATATAAGTCAGCATAAATAATTAAAGACGTACATGATAATTAACTTAGAACAAATGATGAGATTCAATTGATTTGATCGATCAATATGAAGTTCCTAACTCTAATCTTGGTTACTTTGGTCATTAGTTCTCGCTATATAAATATATATATAGGAAAAAGGTGGGTACCTGATTCAGACATGTTCAAGATTAAGAAAGAATTTGAAAATTCATCAAACTTGATTAAGCACAGGAGAAGTAAAATAAAAATTCATGAGATCATGATAAAGATGCTCCATGCTCAAAATCGTTAATACCGAATTGATAAATCCCAATGCAAAACTTGAACCTACTTGCTCATTGTTGATGATAGGCAGAAGTTCCAAAATATAGACCCCATGGACATGAAAGCCACACGAGCTTGGAGCGGAACTACCCTACAAAAATGTCAAAAGTAATACATGAATATATACCACAACTACCTAACTACTCAAACTACTAACCGCTAACAGATAAGTTGGTGAAGGTTTATAACAGAAAAAAACCATATTCCAAGGAAAGTTAGTTGAGCAACTTAATTTCTCAATTTGCTGCTGAATATAAAGTTTCATGCCCATGGTCAGAAACATGAATATCTAGCAGCAAAGAGATCAAAAACTTAATATGTCCAGATACTTTCTTCAAAGTTAATATCATGCACAAGAATCATGTTGATCTGAGATTAACATGTTTTCAACAAGATCTAAGACAGGGAAGCGGAGGAGATTTACCTTAAATCGCAGAAAGTAAAAAGAAATTCAAAGTAGTTCATTCTCCATTATGATATAGAGAAACATCTGAAGGTTTTCGTGCTAACGCTAAAAAATATAAAAAATAAAGACAGGGATTTACCAAAAATTCAATGCACTGACAGGGATCCAAAACCTGAAACCTGCATTGTCAGATTGGAACATTAAATCACAGAAAAACCCAAGGCAACAAAGTTGTCCTTAAGGAGTTCGTTACCATAGAGAAGTGTGGGAAGAGCATCTGTTTGGTACTTCCTTGGAAGCTGTGAAAGCTTCCCTTGCCATAAATTGTTCCATGCAAAGACAATAGCAATAACAGATGGACCAAGCACTATCTGATTCAATAAGACCTGATAGGAAATGAAACATTTTTTTAACTTCAATTAGCCAAGTTACTGTAGTTACAACTTACAAGAAGTTAATAAAAAAAAAGTACCTTCAGCATCAGATTCTTTGCTGACTGCTGTGGCAAACAATGATCAAGATATTGGTACCATGCATAAGAACCAGGGCCATAAAGAAGAAACCCATAAGAAGTCATTCGCAAGGCTCGGAGCCAATCATGGTCCAAAAGAATGGCCTGCATGAGATTCTAAAAAAGAGAAATTTTGTAAACTCCAAACGTAAATCAGCTGAATCATTAACTAGGTAAGGCAGCTACATAGGAAAAGAGGATTTTCACACGCCCTAAAGAATCAAAAAGATTTATAAGCATGAGAGAAAACCAATAAATGTTCAAAACAGCAACAGCATGAAATGATGAAAAATTAATGTTGCACCTGATACTAATCAATGGTAACAGATTATGCAAATATATTGAATTTTCAAGAAATGTAGTGACCCACACAAACACATCAGGATTCTATTACATATCTATGCACACTTCCAACTCCAAGGATATTCATGCAGATGCATAGATACATCTCAATGAACAAAGCTTAATTATGTTCTAGTTTCATAGTTAATGGGATGGAGAATGCTCAGGATCGTAGTACTGAATTGGAGGAGATACATTTATTCTCCATGTATGGTACGAACACGTATACGGATACATAAAAACGACATTAATAAAAAATATAGGACACAGACTTGTGGGGAAAACATGTAAACATTTAAAATATAGGGGGAATTTTATAAATAATTAAATTCAAAAATATAATTGCAAGTTACTTTTTCATATAAAATTGAACAAAAGTGACATTCAATCAATTATATTGAGCAATAATTGGTATTTTACAGAAGTTTTAGGTTTACTGGAAGGAAAAAATACAATTTTAACTTAAAGAAATATATTTCTAATTTTTAGAAAATTATAAAATGCATCCAAGAAGTTTCGTGTTATTATCGGAAACGCGACACGCTATATAGTTGAAGTGTCCATGCTTCATAGTATGGTAGGTAAGGCAAGAAGGCATAGTGAGTTCTCTTCTGCTTTTTAAGTTATGGTTCATTTTGGGATACTTATGAATGGCAATCTATAAGTTACTATTTACCGATTTTATTTCAGTTTCACAAGGCAGGGATGCATTCTACCAGTAAGAAACTATCAGAAAGGACCACAACTAAACAGTTGAATGATAACTGCTGTTAAGGAATTAAATGCAACTTTCTTTAGGAGCACAAGAATATAGTCCCTCTAGCAGTTCCATCAGTCAAATATTGTAATTGTTCCATATACGGTATACATTCATATGTAATACATCTTATCAATTAAGAAACTTGTGGATTGCAAATGAGATCTTTTTATATTTATAACAAAAAACAAATGAAAAACTTAAAATCCAAACTTCGACTTCAACTTCTATTCCCTTTTACCCTGTCATGGTGGTAGGCTGATAGCATTCAATTAGACACCAATTTGAAAGGAAAAGATGCTTCCTTATAATCATAGGGGATTTTTCATGCAAGATGAATTTTTTGAGCTCTATTTCTATTCTCCTCTCAATATTTTTCATCTTCTCAATATAATTTCAATCTCAACAATAACATCTGCTCAAAACATGGATACTTTTCCTGCTCCATTTATCTATCAAAAGCTCAATACTAGGGGGGGAAAAAGCACTGAAAACTGACCATATCGTTGTGGCCTTCGTCATTGGAATCATGAGAAGGGAGGGTAGTGTGTGATTTGGAGGATTTATTGTTTCTCCAGCGGACACTGAATTGGGCGATTGTATCTCCGGTAAGAGCAAGTGAACCAGCCGTGACGGCTTGCTTTAAAGGAAAACGGTAACCGCTTCCGGCCACAGCATCAGAGGAATTGGAAGCATTTCTCCGAGAATTCAATGGTTTACGATTTCTAGGTGGCCAATTCCATATCCAAAACCCAGCACTGCTACCGCCCAAAGCTTCCATTAGCAAGGGTTTATAGAATTTTACTAGAGTTATATCATCAGGCTTCAGCTAGTCCCTTGCCAAGGTGGAGATTGCCATAAAATTGAAAGGTGTCGAAATAAAACCCAATCTTCCGTTTATAAAAAACCATCCGTTGATCCTTGAACTCTTCGTGTTTTTCTATTGAGTCCCTAAACTCTTCTTTTATCTTTATTGAGTCTCTCAACTGTCATTTTTTACATCATCAAGTCTTTTTTTTTTAAACATATTTAATTTCAAAAATACTTTTGAGGTTATCTCCAACTTAAAACACCAAAAATGGTGTTACTTTTATACTAAAATGGTATAATTATAGTAAAATTTTCTCCAATCCATAACATTATTTTTTTACACCAAAAAAATATGCTCTAATATTCCTCTCATTCATGACACAAAAATAATAAAAAAATGTTGAATAGTAAAATGGCATCTGAACAGTACAACACCATTTTTAGAGTAATACTATTTTTTTGGTATAGAAAATGGTGTGAATTGGAGCAGAAAATAACACCATTTTTATCATTGTGTGTCTTTTTTGCCATATTTTTGGCATGCATTGGAAATGACCGGATGAAGCAATAAAAGACCAAAAAATAATGAGAAAAAAGTATTGGGGTAGTGAGGTTATTTGTCATTATCAATTTAAGGCTCGTTTAGCACTATATGTAGAAAAAAATTTATATTTTAAACATTTTTTAATTTAAAAAACTGTTTTGTTTTGAAAACTATTTTAGGATAGAAACAAATAAATAGATATTTTTTTCATAAGCAAATTTAAAAAAAAAACAACTTATAAAAAATTTAAAAAAAACAATCAATTAAATAAAAAAAATTTAAAATATATTTTTAAAACACTCAACAGAAATTTCAAACATTCCCTTATAAGAAAATGATAGTCTGAGCAAGCATTGGTTCATTTGTAAATATTATGGATATAAACAAGTCAAGCTATCAGTGAACTATTCGAACTCAACTCATAAAATACTCAAATATTATTCAGAATTAATCAAGTTGAGTGTAAGCTTAAGTAGCTTGAGTAGTTTATTGAGATGAGTTCAAGTACTACAACTCCCAAACTTAATCGAGTAGCTCTTCTTTTTATTATTTATTAAATTACTTTTACACTTTCGATATTTTAATATATTTAAGCTTGTTCAAGTTTAGCCGAGTATACAATTTATTAAAATTTTAAGTTATTCGAGCTTTAATGAGTCGAGTTTGAATAACTCAAATGTTTTTCAAATCAAGTTTCAAACAAATGAAAATAAGTTCGATTAAGTTCGAATTTTGAAATTTTTAATCGAATCGAGCTTAAGTTTAATACTGTATTGACTCGACTCGACTCAATTATACCTCTAGGCAAAGGTAAGATATCAAGTCAAGGGATATACAAATTTATATACTAAATTTTTAATATCCTTCAAAAGGGCAAGTATCAAAAAATAATATAAATTTATGCACTATTTAATATATTTTATAAAGTTGAGGGATGCAATTATCACTTTTAATTGAATGTGATTACGTTGATTGAAGAGTAAAATGTTTTATTGATATCAATATTTGGGTATGTATTTTAGTTTGATACTAATATTGTAAGGTATAAATCACATGTGTCCCTTTTAATTTTTCTGTTTTTCTCATATTGCTCTCTTTTGATTTTTTTTTTTTTATGGTTTTTATTTGTTCTCTAAATGTTGTTTTTGAACTATATTGACATTTCAAAAATTTTAAAAATTACACAATTAGACGTGATAGTCATAATGTAATTAACACAACAAATTATGACTAATTGTACTTTTAAAATTTTTTAAAATAGTAATATAGTCCAAAAACAATATTCAGAGAATAAATTATTAAAAATCAATTAAGAGGGCAATCTAAAAAAACGAACAAAATTGAAGGGATTGGATATAGTTTAAAAGAGACGAAATATTAAAACGATAGAATGAAAGAAGAAAAAGTGTCTAGATTCACACGTTTGAGAAGAAAATAAAAGGAAAATTTACAAAAATGGGAAAAAGCGAGTAAAAATTTTAAAAAATATCACTCTTTAAAACTTTTTTCAAAAATATAAAGCGCATGAAAGTTTTTTTTTTCGAATTCCAATGTGAAAATGATATTATAAGAATGCTAAAAATCGAGCTTTATCCAGGCTTTTTCCCAAAAATGGGCTGTTGCACAAAATATTTACAATTTAGGGGCCAAGGCCAAGAAAAAAAAAATTTTCTTAAGATGGTAAAAATCTACTTAATTAAGATGCGAACACAGCTACTTGCTTTTTCAAAAAGCGAACGACAGCTCTTTATTCCACTTATTGACTTTGGAAAAAAAACATCGGACATCATAGAAAAAGTTTTGGAATAAAAAAAGTAAGTGGATTGTTCGCTTATTAAATCAACAAACATCTATAGTTCACTTTTCTAAAAAACATATTGTTTCTTTTCTATCTAACTCATCAAAATTCACCATAAAATGAAAATTAGTTTTAGAAGTACCGTAAAATTGGAATTTACAATTTTTTCATCCTGAAAATAGGAAATATTTTATCAAAAATTCCTAAAATAAGAAAAAATTCAGTTTATCAAAAATTTACTATAAAATTAATGAAAATTGAAATTATAAAATATTTACTTAAAATTAATTGAAGTTATACCTAAAATTTTTTCAATATTTTCTAAAAAATTAATGAAAGTTAAAATTATACAAAATTACTCAAAAATTATCCAAAATTTACCAAAAATTTACCCAATATTTATTCAAAGTTTACTATAAAATTAAAAAAATTGAAATTACAAAAAACTTATTAAAGATTTGCTTCAAGTTTAGTCAAGTTATACCCAATATTTACTAGAAAATTAATAAAAGTTGAAAGTATACAAGATTTATTCAAAAATTACCAAATATTTATTCAAAAATTTACCACAAAATAAAAAAAAATAAACTTATAAAAGGTTTATCAAATATTTACTTCACTTAAATTTACTCAAATTATACCCAAGATTTACCCAATTTTTATAAAAAAATTAATCAAAACTGAAATTACTTAAAATTTATTCAACAATTACCTGAAATTCATCCAAAATTTATCTAATATTTACTAAAAAGTTTATCAAAGGAATCCAATATTTACTAAAGATTTACTTAAAAATTTACCTAAAGTTTACTCAAAATTTACTAAAGATCTAGTCAAATGTTTAGCAAAGTAAATAACCTTAATTAAGTTAATTAAATACAAATTTACATATTTTCTTTGGTAATTAAAATTTACACTAAGATTTACTTTGGTAATTAAGTTAATTAAATATAAATTTATTTTTTTCTTAATTAAGTTAATTAAATAATGGTTAAAAATAAATAAATGTATAAATGGTGGCAATGCAAATTAATAAATTTTAAATCTATAATGATCATTTTCTTTCTCAATTAAATGAAAAAATGTGCTAAATATATAATAAATTTCATATTTAAAAGAAAAAATCGGTAAAAATAAAAATATAAAAAATAAAAATAGGAAATATATATCAGAAAAATTCAAAAAAAAATTTCAAATCATATATTATGTATAATTTCTCCAAAATAAAAGGACTATGACGGTGACACTAAGCTCATCTTTAATAAAAAAACAAAAAAACAAAAAAAAAAACTATAATTTTATAGAAAATTTTCAAAAATGTAAAAAAAAAAACTATTTAAAATTTTTTCAAACATATCAAAACATTACAAGTGTACTTAAATATTTAAATTAAAAAAATCACTCCAAAATATACCGCAAAATATAAATACAATATATTCTTATTATATCTTAGATATACCTTACTTTAATATCTTTAAAAATACTATGGTATACCTTAGTTTATCATATCTTAGAATACCTTGCATAAATCTTGCAAATAGCTCGACAAAAATACGATTTTTCTCAACTTGTTTCGTTTTTTTATCTAATTTTTAAAAGGAAAAAAAAAAAAGAAAAAAATCTGTAGCCAAAACAAATTAGCAGTATGTATGGACTAAAAGGTGAAGGATTTTAATTAGTCTTTGTCAATGAAATAGATAACCTTCGATTTTCGATCGCAAAATATAACAAACTAACCTTATTATATTACTTCCACTATCTAACCTTACAGTCCAACAGTAAATCCAGTAGACTCGTCGTTTTGCTGGTTCTGTTGTTCGCTTTAGGACTTTCGGAGACTCCGCCGTAGTCTAATTCAGTTGCACTTGAAAGTGGCCAGTGATCCAATGATTCTTCGGTGACAACAACCTCTTCTTATTGTGCTGTACAAATTTGAAGTGGAAGGAGAGAAGAACAACGAAGAACAAAAATAATCTTAATGGAAGAACAAGAAAGGAGAAAGAAAAAATAAATAAAACTTAACAAATAGGAATAGATGAAAAGTACATTTAATAAAAATGAAAAAAAAAAAGTGTTGGCAATTTTATAGAAAAAAGAACTAAATTTCAGTATTTGGTATAAAATTCTCTAATTTTATATTAAAATCAATTCATTTTATTACACTATATTTTAGACTCTGTTTGAATAGAAAGATTTTAAAATTCATGAATTTTATAAAATTTATAAATTTTAAATTAATAAATTATGAAATTTATAAATTTTAAAAATTTCATTATTTGGTTTGATTATTTTCTAACTTTAACCTTTATTAAATATTAATAATTTATTATTAATTAAGTATATAAAATTAATTCTAAAATATATTTAAAATTTTTAAAAATAAAATTAGTTATTTTAAGAGTTAAAAAATAAAAAAAATATAAATTATTATAGATTATAATATTTAATTATATTGTTAAAAATATTTTTTATTAATAATTTAATGAATACTAACACAATATAATAATAATAAATATAAATATAAATATAAGAAGAAGAAGTTAAAACAATTAATTGAAATTAAAAAATAATTTTTACTTTTTTAAAATTAAAGATAATTTTGAAATATTATTAATTTATTAGAAACAATTTTGAAATAAAAAATTTGGCAACTATCTTTCATTAATCAAAATCCATAGATTTTAAACTTTCCCAGGAAGTTAAAAATCAAATTCTTCTAAAAATTTTGGTCGATGAAAAATTTAATAATTTCTAAATTACATAAAAAATATCATACTTTGCATTTTATCAGAATTATATCTAATTTTTTAAAAATTTGAGTTTAATTATATGTACTTTATATTTTATAACAAATCTTATTTCGGATATAATATATCTCACTCACTCTAATCTTAGGTGACGATGACATAAAAAAATTATTAAAAATATAAAATAATAACATGGTCTAGTGTTGAAGTGGAAAATTTGCCACATATATTTTAAAAACAACATCATTTTATGCAGTATTAAACTTCTCTTATTCAACAAGTAAACGACAACGTTTTGTCCATGAAAGAAAAATAAATAAATAAGGGTTATCGAGTTAAGGCATCGCCATTCCACAGTTAAAAAAATGGCGCCGTTTAGGAATGAATTTTCTAAACAATTTGCATTTTTACAATCGAAGAAAAACGATAGAAATAAGATGGAAGATGGCCTAACTCGATGACCATTTTTTATTTTTCCTTTTCATTCACAAAAAGTCATAGTTTGCTTGTTCAATAGAAAGAGTTTAGTCCTACATAAAACAATGCTATTTTTTTAAAATATATATGTAGTAAATTTTCCACTTCACACAACTCCATTATTATTTTATATTTTTAATATTTTTTCATGTCATCGTTATCTAAAATCGGAGTGCGATCTAGTTCATCCGAAATAAAATTTATTATAAAATTTAAAGTATATATAATTAAACTCAAACTTTAAAAAAATTATATATAATTGTGATAAAATGTAAAATTCAGAAATTTTTTTTGATATTTTTTAAATAATAAAATGATGAATTTGATGTAAATTTATGATTTATTCAAAATTTCTTATTTAAAATCTTAAAGTCCAAACATAATCTTAAAAGGCACTTGAAATTACTTTTCAATATTTTAAAAGTAAATTTTAATTTTTTTTATTTAATTGATTTTAGGCCATATAGATTTATAGCTCATTTCCACCCAAAAATTAGGCTGATAGAGGAAAGAATCCAAACTCATATAAGTACCATAGCTTATTGTGTTGGCTATGTGAAATTTTCTACCATATTCTGCATGTCAAATCACCTATGACTGTATGCTAAGACTTTAATACCAATTAAGCTTATATAGCCGGAGTCTATTTTCATTCCAAAAGTTAGCCCTAAGGGGAGGGACCACAGGCTTGTATAAATACTATATTTTATTGCCTTGATTCCAATACGAGATATTTTTTTAAAAAAAATTATTTATTTACTCATTTCTTAAAAAACAGTTTTTAAAATTTAAAAAAAATTAAAAATATAAATTTGTCTGGAAAAAGCTTTCCATCACTAAGTCTCTGACGGCCCTAGAATTTTGGAATTAGATAGGAGATATTTAAGGACCACAGCAATTTATCTCTCATCTCGTACCTCCGATTTAACTCCGGCCAGCCACTGTCAACGACATCTAGCATCGGTGACGGCTCAGCGAGAGGCCGTACCACCGGCCAGCACCGGCTGCCTTGCGAGGCATAAACGTTGACGCTCTTTCTTCAATTTCGAACTGCATTTATCCTCCTTCTCCACTTTTCTTCACCGCCGTTCAACCCCTCCGGCGAGCCTTAAGTTCGAGCAGCCATTCTCCACCATTTTGGCCTCTGTTAGGTAAGTTTGTACTAACTGATTTCTCCTATTTTAGATGTTCAGCGTATGGGTTTATGGGTGTTGTATATAAAATGCCAAATCTGAAATGTTGAGATAGAAATGAGTTGTAGAGTAGCTTATGGATGATACATGTGTATTGATTAAGTAAAAATGGACCCTTCAGGGAAAATGGTGAAAAAGGATGGAATATCTTGCATTACCAATCAAGAGAACAATATTATTCAAATGTGTTTGGTTTGATACAACGCCTTGGGTTGGGACAGATGTTATTCTACAATATGGATTATTTGATGTCAATTGGAAGAGGAGTTTCCCCAAATACGAACCATTTTGTTTTGGCCATGCAAGCGACACAGGTTTGTTTCTTAAATTACACGTCTCAAGCGAGATACGATTGACTGGTTAGCAGTATGTGAAGTCAAGCCAAGATCAATGGTCGATGTGCCTCAAAATGCTAACGAAATAGATGTCCCATTCCAAGAAGAAGAAATGGGTCGAACTTGATTTCATATGAAAATGAGAAAGAAGAGGGGGATGATGACGAGTACGAGGAAGATTCTGATAGTGAATAGACATATCAAACGTTTTAACTTTTTTTGTTGACTGTTGTAGAATGTTATAAAACTCTAGACTTTAACTTTATAGTTCTTGCTTTTTAAGCTCTATGTTTAATTGGTTTGCTTTATGATATGTGATTTATGGTTTCTTGGTAAATGCTGTTGCCACCATCTAAGATTGGGTTCGCTGTTCAAGTTTTATAGGATCTTTAATATCTAAATGTGATCTGAAAGGCATTTTTCGTAATAAGTTATATTAATTGATTGTATTTTGTAATTCTTTATTTGCAGGTGGTATTTAGGTGCCTTTGTCTTGCTTGTTTTAATGGCAGTTCCTGCAATCAAATCTGGGGAATTGGTAACTTTGCAAGATTTGCACCCTTCATCTCCACTCTTTAAGCAAGGAGCTTCGCTTAGAGTCACTGGAAAGTAAGGTTTTCCCACCTTCAATGCTGGTGGTACTGGTATTCTCTGAGTTAATTTGTCATATAATTTTTCTTTGTGCATATTCTGGTCTTCTCTTTAGCCAATTGCATAGCAGTATTAGCTCACATTTTGGCTTTATGGATCTATCATTGAGAAATTGAAGAGTTTTAACCCTTCTTTTTAATCAATTTTTTTTTTTTTTTTGGTATTTGAGTGATGCTCAACGTAGATCAAAAGTTGTGTTCCGTGAGGTTGCAATGTCACTATTCACCGTTGTAAAAAGTGAACTTATTTGAGGAAGGAGTTGATATTGGGTTCCATCATTGAATGAGAATGGAGGTTGTTAGGAATGATGATAGTTTCTATGTTCTGTGTTAATGAATGATAATGCTGTAATTTCATTTGTGCTGGCAGAGGAGACAGCAAGAAAGTAGGGGTTTTTTTTTTTCCTATGGGATGGTGGTAACTAAATAAGAGCATCTGGTAGTGATGCATTGGATGGTAAGATCATGTTAATGTCTAGGTGCAGAGGAGGTGGAGGATTTAATCATAGAGTAGTTGGCTGACGAACAAATGCACTAGCAGAACAATAGTGATAAGAATACTGGCGAATTGAAAGTAGCAATCATAGTGATGTTATATATAGCATGGATAAGGTGTTAATAGTTTTCTGGATAAGTAACAATGCCATGGCTCGGGAGGGAGCATTAGCAATCCAATTGCTTTGTGAAGTGATCTGAAAGAGTGCCTGATGCTCAAAAATCTGAACTGGAGAAACTCTTCATTATATTAAGGGCCTAATGGTTCCTATGTATCATAGTTGTTGAGGCGAGCTTCAGGCGCACTAGGCACTAGCCTTGGCACCTTGGAAGCTCAAAGGCGTGCGCCATGGGCCTGAGGCAAGGTGCCCTAGAGGCGTGCCTAAGTGACATTAGTTAAATATTTGTATTTTTTTAGTGTGAATAAATCTGAACCATTAATTATAAATTGAAAAGCACTGATATTAGACTTTACCGCACCTGATTATTTCCAAAACAAACAATAATAAAAAACAGAATTAGGTCAAAGAAAATATGTGATGATTGATTAATTGTGCTTTGTTTTGATAATGCATAATTGATAAGTGTTAGAACTTGTTAAATATAATATTAGTAAGTTTAGGATCCTTTTGTGTTTAAGACTTTAAGTCTTTAGTAAGCCTAGGAATCTTTTGTATTTAGGATTTTAAACCTTAATTATTTTTTTTTTCTATGTATGTGTTTTTTTTATTGTTATGACATGTGATTTGAATTTTAATAATTATAATATTATATCACTTTGCTAGTAGTCTAATAATAAAATTTTTTATTTTTTATTTTTGCACCTCATGTCACTCAAGCGTGCGCTTAGGTTCTAGGACCACTTAGTACCTTAGTGCGTCTTGCGCTTTTAATAACTATGTTATGTATTTTAAGGTTTTGAAGTGTTTTTCCAAAGTAATATTGCTTAGAAAATAGGTTTCAACATCCTAGAGAACTTGTCCATTATCATGAACTGAATTGAATTGAGCTAGAAATATCTCTTAATGGCTAGTAAATTAATGATAATTTTGGCTGTAGTGCGTTTGTTTTTGACCCAACTTGAACTCGTGGTTTCCACTCGATTGATTAAGAGGATGTTTGGGATTACTGTTGAGTGTCTTGAAAGCAGGTTTTGAATTTTTTTTTATTTAATTGACTGATTTTTTTAATTTTTTATAAATTGTTTTTTCCAAATTTGCTTTTGAAACAAACAATTATTTATCTACTTCCACCAAAAACGGTTTTTAAAACTCAAAAAAATAAAAATAAAAATAAAAACACAAATTTTTTTTCCGAAAAACGTTTTTCCGAAACTCAATTCCAAACAAGCCCTAAGAGACTTGTATCATTTACTTCGCAAAAACGAATCTCTTCTTAAAATTGAACTGAAATGATTTTAGGTTTATGTATGAAGGGACAGACTTGTGCCCTTCTTTGAGTGTCCTTAGTTACAACTGCAAAGCTAAGACATTTCACCATCCTTTATTATTTAATGTCAGTTGAAAGTTTTTTCAATTTGCTTGGAAGGTTAGGCTAGAAAGAAAATTCATTTATAGTGTTTATGCTATTAAGTTGCCAATAGCACGGAAGCAATTTTTTAATTTTTTTGAACAGTTATTTTTATTTACTCCTAAATTATGAACCTCTTTCATTTGAATGCTTATAAATACAGAATCTTGAAACTAAATTTTGACTATTTTTATGATTTAGATGACTAGCTCAGCATTTTCTGCTCATTGCAATGTTTCTCCAATGTCTTGATAATTTATGATGTACCTCCGCCTCACTTTTTTTGTTTTTCTTTGTCTATTATCTTTATACTGTAACATATTTGAAAATTGAGATATGTTGTTTCCTTGTAGGCTACAAGAATATACTGTGGATACAGCCATAGCTATAGTTGCTGATGGAAATGCGACGCTGAAGATTGACACCCGGCACCTAAGGGACCTAAGCTTTCGAATTGGATCTGTATACCAGTTTATCGGTGAACTCCTTATTCAACCTGATGATGAGGTAAGGGCAATACAATTTGATTAAAGGTTAGCTGCACGCTCTCTAGCTCTCTTACTTCCCCCTCTGCTCTTCTTACCAATTAGTTTCCAACTTAAATTGGGATTGGGGTTTTGGCCAGGCAATTCTGCAGGCACGCGTGGGTAGGAATGTTGATGGCATTGATCTCAACCTTTATTATCAGTCTCTGCAGCTATTACGACAGTTTCGAGCAGACCACATTAAAGATTCAACTTGATGCAGATTTCGATTGGGAGAAAGATGTTGAGAGTAAAATTTATCAAGTATTGATGCATATTCAACCCAACAAATGCAAATTGATTATCGTAAAAAATTTAGTGTTTATTTGGTTTTGTTGGGTTATGGTTAGTTTAACTCCATGTACAAAATTTGTTAGGTGGTCATTTGAATAGCATGGATTACACTAAAACCTGATTGACCATTATGCCCGTTTGACATTACGTTTAGAAAAAACGTTTTTTGGAAAAAGTTTTAAAATTTTAAATTTTTTGAATTTTAAAAACTATTTTAGGTAGAAACCGATAAATATATGTTTTTTCATAATCAGTTTATAAAAAAATTCAGTCAAATGGAATATTCATCAGTAATTTCAAAAATTATATCTCTATTTTGATGCAGCTACTTGTACTCTTATTGATCTAAATGATTATATTAATTTCAATTTAGGTGCTTTTGCTCTAATTTATCAAATGATTCATCCTTCGAAGACCCTCAAAACTTCCCCTCATTCTCCTAATCTCACATTTGCTCTCAATATGAATAAAATTTTGATTTTTGGTATTCTAAAATTTCAGTTGGATTTTAGATTCTGTGAAGATTCTGATGAATTTCTAAAACTATGGATAATATTGAGGGATGCAAGTTGCAGCCTATACTACTTTGCCTACTTGAAGTTTTTATTCACAAAAATAAACCCAACAAAAACATTAGTAATATTAAAATCATTACTTTCTGTTTGTCACCTTTAATGTAGCTTTGCAATCCTTGAACTTGATATATAAGCAAGATTCAGACCAAGCAAGGTAGTTTGATTAAATTTGATCTTTCAAACCATCAAATCTCAATCATTCAAGCCAAATATGACAATTAAAATCCAATTATGGTATGATCTAAAGGTTATTTGCTTTAAGATTCCTTCTTTTAACCTATTTTTATGCTTTCTTGGAGATTTTTAAAATTTAGATTCTATGTTTTGATTATTGTTTGATTAAGTTTAGCTAGGTTTTGTACAAATGTGCCAATTTGGCTTTACTATTGACAAATTCAATTAGAGGCAATGCTACTTATAGTCATCTTTCTCCGTGACTATCCAATACTAAATTTATCTCTTTTAATAAAAGAGAAAGAAGTTTTCTCTATTATATTTTGAATTATCTTTTTCCTCATAAACTATTGTTAGTATTTTTTTTTTTTATTGAATTTGTTTGTCTTTTTTTTGTGTGGTTACAACGGAAGAAAAAGGATTCGAACATGAGCTCATAGGGTTTAGGTGATATGCCACTGCCACTCGGCTAAGCCTGAAAGGGCTTTTTATTGAATTTGTTAATATGTTATGATAATATATATATTTTTTTGCTATAATATAGATTTAAGTATATTTTACTTGTAAACATTTAATCTCATGAATCATGTAGTTTGCTCATTATTAATTAACACAAGAAGAAATTATTTTTGCAAAATTAACTTCACAAGTGGCAAGTGAATAGGAATGAAAATGCACAAATTACCATTTCTCACCATGTTTAAATATATGTAGAATGGATGGTACCAGTAAAAAAACAGCCGAAGCATATATGTATGTATATACATTTTTTGCCAATTAAGATTATTAAAACCCATTTACAAGCATACAAGAGAGAGAGAATGTACATGATTGGATTATATGCCTCAATGTTCATCAGTTTGAATGCCTCTTTGCCATTGTCTTTTTCAGTCCCCTAACAATCTTCCAAAACCACATCAAGTTCATCACAGATAGCACTAATGGCACTGTTAGCACCAAAACTCTCCCCAGCTTACGCAGCTGCTTCACCTGTTGTGTCATACATATACAAACCAATCCCAAAACTTATTAGCAATATGTTTATTAGCACTAATGGAATGATCTCCACACTTAATCATTCCATGAGGACTGTGTTTTTCTTATGGGTCACCATTATTGCAAATTATCATTCTAATAAAAAAGATAGAATATTCCAACTAGCAAAAGCATTTCTACATTTTCTATATTTTATTTTATTTTAATTTATGTTATTGTACTAGTTGCATTTTCTTATGGAAACATTTACCATTTCGGATCTCATAGGAAAGTATAGAAACTAGGGAAGTATATTCCTTTCAGAAAGCAGTTACACCCATGTTCGGTACAAATAAATTTCATATAATTGGTGGAATTCATTCACAAATATTAATTGAAATTTTGTACAAAAATTAATATATTTGTCCTTTTTCTTTTGCATCCACATATTTAAGATGGAAAAAGAAATATATGAAAAAAAAAAAGGAACAAAAACATTATTTCTTAGACTAAATTTCAAAGTGATGCAAATGAATTTCACTAACTTTACAAAATTCATTTATACCAAACATAACCTAAGTTGAACCTTAGATCAGAGAATTTGTGATTTTGTGTGGTTATATCTTCTGTTCTCCAAATTTACATCACTCTAAATCCTATCATATTTGCTGAAAATTCACCAGGTATAGCTGTTACCTGATCATAGTGCAAGTAGATGTGGTAAAAAAGGTATGTGAAGAGAAGTATCCTGGCAACCTGTCAAAAATTCTATGCAGCATAAGCATGATAAAGAATAAAGAATGGAATATTGCTCAAATGCATGCCAAGGTATATCATATATAGCCCCTGTAATTGGCACAATTTGCCAAATATACCCCTGCATTCTTTTTATTATGCAGAAAATAAAATGTAGAATTTGGCAACTATCTGTGCATGTCTATATGTGCCAGGATAAGTACGAGTTAGAAACCTATTACGGTGATGATGATGACGATGAATGATAACATTTTACCAACCTTACATCATAAATACTTCTATGCTTTTGTATGTATTTAAAGATGGCATCTCAAATTAAATATATATACATATATATATATATATATATATATATATACATGCACACAAAATATAGATTTGAACATAACAAAATGATTATCATGTGTCAGTTTGAAGAATGGTTTTCTTTTCTTTTTGTGCAGCAATTTATGTTTTAAGTAAAACTTGTCATATGATGCTACTATTAATTTCCTGTTATAAATCAGTACCATATAAAAATTCATACATCTTAAAGTGAAGTCAACGAATGGGCACATATAAGAAGTCGACAACAATAAACCTAAAGTGCAATGCACAGCCAAGATCTAATTGAAGTTCAAGTATCCTTCACGTACCAGCCAAGCAAAGAATATTATTACCCCATTAATGAGATATGCTTTAGACTTCTTCATTCCAGCAGTATCAAGATACCTTCATGATATGGAATTAAACATCAGGAATGGGAAAGAAGAAACATAACCTTCAAGAAATCAATCATTCAGCAGATTATCATATTACCATCTTAGATTGATGCCAGGAGTAGTTGTCTCTGAGATTAGAACCATGTAGGTGTAAAGCTGCCCCTCCCCCGTCAACATAGCATATGCCACAGCCATCATGGAAAGAAAATGATGAAGTACCTGGCAATAGGATGCACAATCATGTCCAAGAACAAGGTCAGCAAAAACAAACTTCTATCCTTCCTCAAGTAGAAAAGAACAAAGTAAAACTATGGGAAAAAAGGATCCTTCGGATTGGGCAGTAACTAGTGTCTTACATAATTATTAAAAAAAAACCTTCTTTTTTATAATAAAACGTGTCCGCTTTCTTAAAAAATTAACGGATTGTATTGTGAATTTCTAAAACTAGCAAAACCAAAGTGTACTCACCTCCTGACTGCCATAGCTACTTCAGGGTTTTAAGTGGGAGAAGGGAAGAATAGAAGAAGCCTAATCTTCTTAAAATCAAAATGGAAAATTTCATATCACTAATCACAAATAGTAAGTGCGTGCCTATAAATTTCAAAAAAAGGCTGGCAATGGCATACGATGTTGCCGGTAGTAATTGTCTTCAACAGGAGAAAAAAAAAAAAGGAAAGTGATGAGAGAGAATTTACATATTCCATTCCACCAAGAGAAGGATAAAACCAGATAATCATCCCAAGGTCAGCAATAAAGTAACCAACAGAAACCTATCACATCAAATAAAAGATGAAATTACTCTTCAATAAAATGACATGAACTAAGACAATAAATATTACATGAACCCAAGAACAAAATCTAAGTGCTACAAACTATACTTTCAACTAGAATTAGACAAAAAAGAATTATGCACATAGGGGTCATTGCATGTTTCAGCTTATTTCCATCATCATTTCCAGCATGCCTGCTATTTAAAATACAAGATGTTTAAGTAAAGATTGTAAAAATAAAAATCCATGTTAAAAATCTTCACATTAAGATACCAATAAAAATCCATGTTTTCCTGATTTGGAATATTAGGAGTAAGAGGGAATGCAAGTAAAAAAATTTTTTACATGAAAACTCCACCAAGTGAGACCTTGAGCCATATGGTCTCAACTCTCCATTCTTTTCTTCCAGCAAAATGATTATCTGACTACGACAGCAAGTGAATAGGATGATTTGAGCAGCAGTAATCAATCGAAAAATAGAATTTTAACTAAGCCATATGGGCACACATGATTCAGTGAAAAACATAAACAGGGCTATGATTGATTATGTGGAACTTGTTAAAAGGCAATGCACAACTAATACAGGGCTCAGATTGAATGTGTACCACCATGCTAGAAGTTTCTTTAAAAGCTCATGACCATCTACTCGATAGTTAGAAAGGAAACAGCCAATTCAGAGACATGAGCTTTGTTACAGATATGGTAGCTTATTTTTTTGCATTAGATTAATATTTAATTGATTCTCATTTCCTTATTTAAGCCACTAATCCTACATTATAGACAGTATGTTAATCAATATGAAAGCATTCTTAGAAAATAACGTCTTTTGATTTAAGAATCTTAAAAACTTAAACATATAAAAGTTGAGTACTAAGATTATTAGAATTTTAGTTTTGTAAGAGTGTAGTGTAACTGTGTAAGCATATTTTTACTTCTCTCACCCTTTAATTACTACTGCTAGAGCATGCTGGATACTGATCATAGCACTGAAAACAGCCAGAGCTCCTCTCCACTTCACCCTAAACTCATCCTTTCACCAAACCAATATGAAAAGTAATTTCCACTTATTTTTCCAACCTTTCAACATCAATAATACTTTGCTAAATTATTCTAAATCTCATCTGTAAATTACCTGCCTAGAAATTCCTATAACTTGGTCCTTTGATTCTAGACCACAGAACAGCCAAATGCTTATTGAACACCCCACATACACACACATACATAAGGACAACTTTTTTAAAAATAAAGGAAAAATAATTACTATAAACTTAAACATTTGGAATGCCACATGTGTTATTTAAGATTGTTGGACAAGTTTTAACTTGAGAGGAGATTGAGATTTAAGCATCTTACCCCTAATGCAAATGTAGACAGCAAAGAACTTTGATATGTAACAATACCAACATGATGGTCAGAATAGAGATCAGAGCAAAATACGAAGTACAACGATATAACTGTGACGAAAAAAGCATGAAAGGTGGATATGGCCCTGCATTGATAGTTAAAACAATAATAGATCTACATCTGAAAGGAACAATACAATAAGGCAAAGGATGTTATTCTAGTTGAATACATTACCGGTTATTCCACTCAACATGTTGCATTTTAGTAAGGTTGGAATAGCTCTTGAAGTAAACAGAACTGAACAACTGGGAAAGATCATACACCTGACAAAGAAAATGAATGATAAGGAAAATCAAATAGCATTAAAGATAGAGATGAAATCAAATGCATACTAATTACCAGAAAAAAAATGGTAAATAAAAAAAACCACAACAATAACATACCATCTTGCAAACAAAAACGCCAACAATTATAGAAACGTATGGAATCAAAGAATCAGCTAGCAAATATTCCTTCAGCAGCAGCTCTGCCTGATCTTGATAAGATGTTATTGCCATTGCAATTTATTGAGCCCTGATCCACAGCATAAATCCTTAGTCAATAGGTCCAACAAAAAGTTCTCTTCACCACCAGATTTACAGTATTTATCGTTACACGTGTTTTCTCTCTTTTATTTCTTCTGTAAATCAGGTTAAACCACGTAATATCAACCATGAGATGAGATATTACAAAAGCTTTAGACAAGCAAATCAGTGTATGCTGAAATCATAAAAAAGAATAACCTAAAAAAACTATTAATTCTAGAGTGCAATCCAAATCAATCCATTTGGGATGTCTAGATCAATATAACTATAGTAAAAGCCATTACAGAGTAAATTTTTTAAAACTAACTACTCCGAGGATGTTGCTATAATTATTGTAAAAATTGCATTTCTCTCCCCTACTTACAGAAAGTTGAGAAAACTTCTGATAATTACTCTCTTCATGCAATATAATACCATATTTTCTAATCAACCTAACCCAGCTTTCATTACATCAAGTTTTGTAAGTTATTCTGATTTTTGTACCTAGAATTTATAACGATAAGTACCATCAGGGACAAATGGACATGGAGAAATATGAAGGCGGATAGCTACAGATTAAAATCATCACATTGGCGGATTGGTCTGCAGAAAAACTCATCCCAGATTTTTCTTATCCCATTTCCAATATCAGTACACAGAGCCATTACCCCAAATTCTAGCTAAGAACTTTGTTGATACAAATTACAGGAGCACTAATAAGAGTAGGAAATAAACATAAGTATTCCAACTGTTACGAATGGAACATGGAAAAAAAAAAACTTCAAAAGCCTCCATCAAAGGAACAAAAACGAAAAAAGTTATTTGTTCAATTCAAAAATCCGATGCATGCAAAACTTATATAAAGAATCAAATCAAAACCCCATCATCTTGCCTAATCCCAATATCTTCTTATATCATTAGAACATTTTTCAATCATTTAAGCTTTTGAAAAAACGATTAAAATATAAAAAAAAACAATAAAAAAATTAACAGAAAATGTAGAACAGATATCAATAAGTCTATGTTAAATTTTTTAAAAATATGAAAAAAAACAGAGAGAAAATCTTTGAAAGAATATGAAAGATAAAAATAGAAAGAACGATTGCCAATTTACCGAAGATACGGGAAAATCTGCCTGACGAGTAGATTATTTGCGCGCATAGAAGATGAAGGAGTTATTAAATTTTTGTTTTAATATGAATAATTGAATATATGAAATTATGAAAGAAGGGTGTTTCGAGAACGTCCAACTTTGACATCAAACGCTAACTTTACCATATCCCCCTCTCCAAGAAGAAAAAGAAAAGAAAAATCCTAAAAAACTATAGCCACGTGAATTCTCTTAGAAACGTTTCTTTTTATTATTATTGGATAATAATTTCACAATTATTCATTACTCCATCTTGTAAGAGCTTCCTATAATTCTATTTTATATTCTATTATACTATAAAAATTTAGTTTCTATTTTAATTTGTCAAAAAAAAAAATTATATATATTTCAACGATATTTTTTTATCTTACCGTCTATTTAAATTTTTTTATTGATAAAATTATTTGAAAAAAAAAAAAAAAGTAAGAATTTTTTTATTGATAAAATTATTTGAAAAAAAAAAAAGAAAAGAAAAAGTAAGAAACAATAAAAAGAAAGAGAGAAAATAACAAAAAAAAATGAAAAAGAAATAACAAAATATTACTTAGAAATTCTTTGACAATTGTAAATCTGAAGATGAAGAATATAAATTTTAGAAAGTGAGATAAGTAATAAGTAAAATAGAAATATTGTTGGATGATATAAAACTTTTTAAAGGAAAATAAAAAGATTGATAAAGATGCTTTAATGCTTTAAAACTTTTAAGCAATTTTTTTTTTTTTATGAATGAAAAATGTGATTAAAACTTAATTTATTTTGAAAAATTTATAGAGTATTTGAAATTATTATTAGCCATCAAGAAAATATAATTAGAATTTTTAGATTTAAATGATTAATTTTTAAAAGTTTTTTATAAATTATTTTTTCAAATATATATTTTTTAAATATCTATTATAAATAGTTTTATATATAAAAAATTCGTTTTTAAAATTCAAAAAATTAAATTTTAATATTTTTTCTAAAAAATATTTTTTTGCTAAAAACAATATGAGGGATTTAGAATCTTTAATTACTTAGCCTGTAAGTAGTTCCCCTTAAGCAACTAATTTGTACATATCATATTTCTATTGTTTTCTTAATGGAGACAAGACATCAAGAAAAAGGATTGAAATTCTTAAAGCACATATTATGATAGTCTCCTATTTCACTTTTTTATAATATTATAAAAAAATTATTTTCTATTTTAATTTATTTTAAAAACAGTGTGTACTTTAATAATCTCTTTATTGCACTTTCTAGTTTAATTTTTTATTAATAAAATTATCTAAAAAAATAAAGAGAGAATTAAATAAAAGATAAAAAATAAAATATTATTAAGGAGCTCCTTATTACTCTAAATTTGGAGAGATAATGTAAATTTTAGATAGTGAAATAAGTAAGAAAGAAGATAAGAGGCTGCGACACCCCACCTATATAATAAAAACAATCTCATCATATAAGTGGAATGTCATATAACTTAACTAATTAAATAAACATGTCCGAATTTATTTTCATTTTAATTAATAATTTATTTATCTGGTTATATTTATATATCGAATTAGGCATGTATATTTTTAGTTTATTTAATTAGACATCATTGTTTCACATTTATACTATCATTAGTTATAATTATTATTTACATACTAAATATTTATAAACTATCAAATATATTCTTAGTACATATACAAAATATAATATTTCACTCATATGCATGTCCAAAATTTAAAAAAAAATACAAATTAACCAATCCACTGGCTAATTTTTTTATATCTCTTTTGATATGGGCTTGAACTTCTTCTTCTTGATCAACTTAATCTCTACAACATACTAAAATATCTCTAGTTTAGTAGTATATATAAGTATTTAAATTTTTTCAGACAATCACATAAATACATATTTTAAATAAATTATAACACATTGAATTTTTATACACATATAAAATATATATATAATAAGCTTATCAATTTACGAAATTATTTTACAATATAATAACTTATACATATCCTAATTTTAATTTTTTTTCTTTTAAATTACTTATACACAACTTATAACATATCATTTCACTTAATCAAAATCTAACTAATTTATTTAATTACTTCAAACTTTCTTCGATAACTAGACGAACCTAATTATTATATTTCTTTTAATTATTTATTGACTAATAATTTAGATAGCTCAAGTATCGTTCCTGAACTATCCGGATACAGAAAAATAAAGTAGAGGTGCTTATGGAGTTTCAACCACCCTACTCGTTATAATCTCAAATCAAGGGTGATCGCGGAACTTCAGCTATCTTGACTGAATATAACTACAAGCATGTCTAATTAGGGTCTGGGGCGCTCGCAGAGTTAAAGCCATCATGCCCCTAAATTATATCAATATCGGTATTGTAATCTTCTTGAATGGTACACCATCTATTCTAAACTAGTTCTCAAGTAGAGAAATGAGCAATTAAAATTATTAATTATTTATTCTTCATTGTATCGTTATTCATTTTATTTTTAATAAAATCACATATTCACAAATTAATTAAAAATCATATAATAACAAGATATTTTATCATAATTTGTTAATTAAAAGCAATTTAACATACTTTAAATTAATTTATCATCATATCAAGCCAATAAATCTCTATTATTTTATTATAATTAATAATATTTCTTTTGATACCAATTATGCTACAAAGTATCTAATTTCATCATTTTTTTAAACATTAATTATGCACACATAAATATGCATTTGGTTAAATAAAAATACATATACGTACGCACTTCGATAGTGCATTTTCAAAATCCAAAATCCACAATTTGAAACTTTTTCACTTATGTTGTTCTTTTTCTTGTTGAGAGTCTAATTTGAACATATAATTGATTAATATAGTATTTAAATATTTATTCCTAATATAATTTAAGTAAATAAATAACTAAATAAATAAAATTTTTCCTAAGTGATCATTTGACATTTCAGAATTTTTAACTCTATAGCTTTTTATGCACTTATCCAATTTATGTGATTCTTTTTTCTAATTAAATTTAATACATTAAACTATAACATACTGTAATTTTATAATTTTTGAACTATTACATAATTTTTGGTGTAATTTCAAAATTTGTCATGTCTTATACCACTTGGCAGTTTTGATATTCCAAATTCAAAAATTCATATTTTTCAATGGATGCATTATATTGTTATGACACTTTATGAAAACTTAGATAAGACAATGTGAAAATTTTTTTTTTATGTACACTACTTTTATTCATTCGATCTCTAAGACCCTTAATTAGTAGGGGCAATGTAACTGGTTCAATAAGGATAACAACAGACCAATGTCTTTTATTATTACCATAACTCACAAAATATACAACATTTTAAGGTATGATTTTCACAGAAGTTTAGTTAAGACATGGAAATAAAACTTTTATGTTTTATACTTTAATTAATTTGGCCTAAAAATATTTAAAAAATGAGTACGAATTACTAGAACTATATAGACACTAGAAGCAGCTCAATCAAAGGAAAGTTATGATTAATTTCATAATAACTCAACCTACAAAAAAAAACATATACTAAATTTAATAGACAACTAGAATACACATAGAGCTATAACTTTTAAGTTTTGAGCTTCCTTAAATTAGACACTTAAGTTGATCAAAACAAGCTAAAAAAGTGAGGTATCCCATTGATATGTTTCCAAGAACCAATTTCAATAAATTACATATATCTTTTTATATAGACCAAATCATGCAAAACTTTATAAATCCATAAAGATAAAACATAAATCTACAATTTTTATGTTTAATACTTCTCCAAATTTAATTTTAAGTACATTGCTATTATACAGCCCTAATAGCTCTAAACAAACCAAGAGTAATGGAGGAGAGATTACTTACCAAAAATAAATTATTTTGGAGTGGATTTTGATGTAGATCTTGAGGGAAGAATGAGGTTGTTGGATGATGGGAGGAAGAAAAATGGAGAGAAATTGGTGAAAAATGTAGAAACCACCCTATTTATACCCATAATTGTTCTACCGACTTTACTATGATGTCCAGATTTTTTTTTGAGGTCTGCCCTTTTTTTTTTTAAGTTCTTTTGTTTATTTATTTAACTTATTTATTTATTATTATTTCCATATTTTTACATATATCTAGTTTCACTAGTCTTTACTAAAATGCAATTTAATCATAGAGTTTAATTTAATCAAATTTAACTATATTAACAATTAAATTTATTTTAATTTCTAATTTAGTTATTAATTCAATTATATATATATATATCGTTCACTTTTTTCTTCTAAATAAGCCCTAATTAGTGGGTGTTACAAAGACTGTTATATGACATAAAACTCCTAACTGTAAGTAAAGAAATATATAAGAAGACTATTGGAAATGCTTTTATGTGGGTGTTGAGCCTTTAGAATTATCGGGGATGTGCAACAATTGTGGGATGTCTCTATTTAGAGATTACTGTCAATAATTACTCGTACACTTCCCATTATATACTTTAAATACAAATGTAATTTGTTTCACTATTTAAAAATAGGTTTAATTATATAA
>CATIWF010203596.1:0-37062 GCA_949630135.1 Balakata baccata
AGCAGTCTTTAAAGGAAATTAATCACAATTAATCCATTGTCTCCTCCATCTAGTATAAATAGGTGGTTTAGGCTTGAATTTTCAAGTTGTTGAAAAGAGCATACTTTGATTGTTTCTTTCTTTCTTCTCCTTCTTCTTCTCAAGTGATAGAGGTTGTGACAAAGCAAAGTTCGCTGTAAGTAGGTGTTGTGTGTTCAACAACTACTTGGAATTTGTTGTGTCCTGGAAGACAAACGCCGGTTATCCTAAACACCCGTGTAAGAGGCGAATTTGTTTTGAGGAAACTGTGTACTACACATGCCTCAGATTGGTTTTCCATATTCTACTGTTTTTTGAATATTGAATTAACAATTTTCCTATTTTCTTGTATTTGTTTCTTACAAATAGTGGACAACTAAGAGAAGTTTCGTGAGGGTATGAATGATAATTGTTTCTCCAAAATTTTAAAAATTTTTATATATAATTAATGGCGGAATTATATTCATTTAAGCAACATAACTTTTTAATATATATATATATAAATTTGTTTCCACACATAATATTAAAAATCTAATTTTATATCTTTTGACCTTAGCTTGTAGTGCTACTATATATAATATAATTAAAAATATATATAAATTTTTTTTTAATATATTTTGAATATTTAGCTTTGCAATAGATGATGTTGTTTTGCTTATTGAGATTTTTATTTTTTAAGATTGGGAGTTATTATTTAGATGTTTTTAGTTTGGCTTTTCAAAAATTTGAAGCCTTTATGAAAAGAAAAAAATTGAAGTCAAACTCCAACAAATTAATTCCGTTAAAGCTAAATATAACTTTAGTTGCATGCATATTATTATATAGGTAAAAGGCATTTGTGATCCTCTAATGTAGTTTATTTTTGCCATTTTGCTCTCTCGGGCATTTTTTGTCCTCTAATATTTGTTTTTAGTCCTAACTCCTTTGTAATAGTAAAAAATTGTTATATAGTGTCATTTGGTTTTGATATGACATTGCAGTGTATACAATCGCTGGAAAAAAGTTGTAAAAAGTAAATAATTTATATATGTATATCTTATTTAACAATAACGTTACCTAAGTGTAACATTTCTCCTTTTTTAAACCTAAATCAAACCCAAATCTACAGTAACTATTTGAAACCCTAGAATTCGAATTCATTAATTAGAGGCAAATGTAGGTTTTATTATATTTTTCATATTTATAATAATAACTAAGATCATATTTCAAATTTTAGCATATTTTTCATATTTACACTAATAACTAAACCAGGTCTCGAATTTTAGTATATTTTTTTTTATATTTATAACAATAAATAAAACCACGTCTCGAGTTTTAGCATATAGTTTTCATATTTACAATAATAACTAAAATTATGTTTCAAATTTTAGCATATTGTTTTATATTTACAATAATAACTAAAACCAAGTATCAGGTTTTAGCATATTTGATGCGCCGATATTTGTTATAGTTTTATTAGTTGTTTTGGTTGCTTAGTTTTCATGTTTTATGTAATTTTTGGATAGATTTGATATTTAATTGTGTTCTTCGTATTTTTAGATTTTGAGTGGTGGATATGAGCATATGAGGCATGTTTTGATAGTTGATTTGAGTTGCGGGTAACAATAGAGTCCATTGGAGGTGTTTGAAGAAGTAAAAGGATGAGTTGTGGAAGAAACGTTTATCGTGACCTCGTGACAGCTATCGCTTGCTTGTGATAGAATGAAGGCAGTAAGTAATTTGTCTCAGGCGCGACACCCATTGCGTGCACACGACGCCTGGACAGAAGAAGAAAGCAGTAATTCTTCGCGACCTCGCGATGCCCCTCACGTGCTTGTGATTTCTGGAAAATTGCAAATCACACGCATAGCTGATCAAACTTGATTTTTATCAATTTTTTTAGGGTTTTTCACTTCTATAAAAAGGAAATAACACATTTTGGGAGTTAGACTTAGCTTAGAACTCAAAGATTAGCCCTTTATTTCATCTCTTTCTCTTAGATTCAAGGGAGGTGCATTCTAGGGTTTCAAAGTTCTTCTTTTTCTTCATTGAATTTTCCATACATACAAGAGACTTTTTGGTAGGCACATTCATATTCCAGCAGATCTATTGACAGTAGAATGAAGTATTTTTGCTCTTGAGCGTTATTTTGACTTGGGCTTGAAGGATTGGAGACTACCAACCTCCAACATCCAGATTTGAAGATTCAATAGAGCATACTAACTTTTCTTCTCTTCTTAATTTCTGCTGCAATTTTAGTTTGACTATGAATACTAGATTGATTTGTTTAGTATTTATGTTAAGCTAATTTCTTTTTGGGTACTTGGTTAGCAACCCCAATTTTGTAATAAACTCATTATTTTATTGAATGAATTTATTATTTCCATTTCAATTCAATTGCTCTTCATTAATTTCTAGTTTAATGATTGATTAACCACCAATGGTTGAATTAGGAATGAACATGCTTGAGTTTGATTATTAGACACATCATCAATAATCTGACCTAAAAATTGAATTGAATATTGGTTAATTCATTGGTTTAATTAGCTAATGTATAAGGTGATCGTCATAAAATATTAATTCTATAAATTTAATGCTTGGAAGAAAAATATAAAATTTGAGGGAGTGAAACCGAGTACCTACTTTATCCATTGATTTTATTCATTAATTTAATTTACAATTCAATTTATAGTTTAATTAATTTAGTTCTTAATCAAAATCAAATCAAACGGATTAGAGCATTTATGTTACATTTCGTGTTTATTGGCAATTAGAGTAATTATGAATTTAAGTTAGTGATTCCTTGTGAAATCAACTTTATGAGGACACTTACTATCCTACGATTGGCTTATGTACTTGCGGGTTGAACCTTAAGTTGACATCAATATCTTTCATATTTACAATAATTACTATAACCATATACTAACCAAAACACCTAAAAAATAACCAAATAAAATACAAAACTTACAAACACATAAAATATTACCAACCATTTAAAACAACCAAAGCCAGCACCTGCTTGTGGCAAAAAGAAGTTGCCAACAGCCTAACCAACCACATTTTAGTTACCAGCAACTACAAATTTCACACTAATCAGTTACAAAATTATGCTTACTCTCAAATCTCTCACTATCAATTTAGCAATTTAATGTTGAGTAAAACTCTCCCTAAAAGTTTGATAGAAAAACAATCATAAAATGAGACGGCGCGGAAGGGGTTAATAAATGGGTTTAGGGTTTAAATTTTAAATAATTTAAAGAATTTTCACGTGTGAATAACTTAATTATGTATACACATGTGCTGTTCAATTATTGGTTTTACTAACTATGTCATCGCGAGTATGCTTCATGTGTCTCCCAATTTTTAACACATTTAGAACATTTCATGAAATAAAATTTTAATAGGATGCTGGGAGGATTAAAAAACAAAGATTGGGAGGCTATAAGGACAAAAAAAACACGACATAAGGCTAATTGGTGAAAATGAAATAGATTAAGGGGGCTACAGATGTCTTATGCCTGTTATTATATATATTAAAACTCTTCAGGCAATCACTGTTCATAGAACTTTTTTTTTTTTTTGAAAATCCGTAAGTGTGAGAGTAATTGGATAAACTAGCATGTGTCCCTTTTATGTTGTAAAACCTGTAATCCATCAACCTTCAAAATAACTGTCACACTCCAGCATCAATCACATTCTTCCACGTGCATATGCCTCTTTTTCTAACATGGCATTGCACAATTTTCCTAGCTGGTCTTACTCTCTTGGTGGTGGCCATATACCAGAAATTTAAAGTTGAGCTTTTCCCTTCTGGTGCTGGGATTTTCCATTTGGACGATGTCAGTAGAGCTGCCTTCTGCAGAAATGTTTTACTTTAGTTTCTTTTTGTTTTGGTATATTGTTCTTTCTTTTATGAACAAAAAGAATTGAGTTGATCCCAGCAATGGGTATCAATGATTTTTCCATTTTCTTCAAAATAATATTAATAATCAATCACTTAGAATAAGAAACAACTGATAATGACTATTATGGAAAGAAAAAAAAAGAAGATACTAATTGATATTGTATTTTGAAAAATATATATTTTTTTGGAAAAAAAATGGGATGTAGAATAAGGGGCGAATATATGGAAGGGGGCCTGGCCCCTCCTAACTTTTTTTTAAAAATTTTCCAAGTAAAATTTAGAATTTAATCTTACAGCTTGAAATGTCAATAGCCTAGAAGGAATTGTGGAATCTATAAGAAGTTTGAATATATATTACAACAAATTTTATTACTTTTTTTCTAGATAATGCATAAAATTAATAGTTATCAAATACATAAAAAGCAATATACGTTTGCATGTAATACATATAATCAATAGTTATCAAATACATAAAAAGTAATATATTTTTGTATGTAGAAAATTTATGCACTCTGCATTATTTTTCTATACTCTACACTTATTTTTTCTTCTTTGTTATACTTTTTTCTACTGTATTTTTATATCTCATTTGACTACTCATTAAAATATATTTATTTTTGCATATATGAAATTTATACACTATACACCAATTTTTTGCACTCTACACTTATTTTTTCCTTATTGTACTTTTTCCATTGCATTTTGATATTTGATCTTAAATAATATGATCCTCTTTTACTATTGGCTCTCATTTGGTTACTTATTGAAATACACTTATTTTTGTATATACGAAATGTATATACTGTGCATAATTTTTCTGTACTCTACACTTTTTTTTTCCTTATTGTGCTTTTATATTATTGACTCTCTCATTTAGTTACTCTTTAAAATACATTTTGGTTTATCATATAATATAATAGTTTTAAATGCTTGAATATTTAGTTAAAAGTGTTTTCCATAATGCTTTTTTTATATCGGATATTATTATATTAGATACATGATTGATTTAATTTAAAAATTATAACTTGAACTAAATTTCGTATTATTAAGAATCTGTCTTCTTAGCATCAAAAGGAAAAATATATATATTTTTTCTAATCAATTGAATTTAAAGGATGTAATTTATAGTTTCATGTAGATATTTGACGATGTTTTTTGAAAAAGTGGAAAAAATTGATCTTAATTTTAGAGTATAAGAAATATTTTAGAATTATATATATATATATATATATATATATATATATATATATATATAATCTACTTTTTTTTGAATCGTTTATTTATATAAAATTTAGAATTATCTTTATTTTATTTAATTTTTCCACTTCAATTTGTCTTTTTAATTTTTAAAATCATGAGAGAAAAATAATATTGATTCCTCACAAACACTCACATATATAGTAACTATTAAAAGTTAATTGTTTGATGACAATTATAATTCGATTGCATCCATTTTTTTAAAACTATATGAGAATAAACTATTAAATTAGAATTTGAAATCGAGATTAACAGCATAAACATACTTATTGAGTATGAACTTTATATTTTAAATACTTTAGACAAACTGATTACTAGAATACCGAATGAATTTCATGACACGAATACTCTTGATCTCTTCTATGATGATTTGGGAGAAGAAAGAATTTTAGAGAATTTACATAGAAGAGAAGAAGTAGTTTTTCTTCTATTTCCACATTCTCAAAAAATCTGTAGTGTAGAAGTAGTTATTTTATTTCTAATAAACTACCTCCTTTTATATTTAACTCATAGTTGGCTCTTGAGCCGGATCAAGCTCATATGAGTGGTCCAGATTCATAATCCAACAAAATTTTTTTGATGACAATTATAGTTCGATTGCATCAATTACTTTTTTAAATTATATGAGAATAAATAATTAAATTAGAACTTGAAACCGAGATTAGCAGTGAAATTTACTTGTTAAGCATGAACTTTTTGTCTTAAATAGTTCGGACAAAACGATTACTAGAATTCTGAATGAATTTTACAGTACAAACACCCTTGATCTCTTCTAGGATGATTTGAGAGAAGAAAGAATTTCAAAGAATTTACATAGAAGAGAAGTAGTTTTTCGGGATATTTCTTAATATATGGTATTCACCAAAAATATTTACCATTTAGGGTATTTTTTCATAAAATTCTGAATTTGTAGTTGTTTTAACAATAATTCTGAATTTGTGGTAGTTTTTAATCGCGCGCCACTCTAACTGGTGCGCGGTACTGTTCACCTGGTGCGCCACTTCAATGTGCCCCACGTGCATGCTTCCATGCACGTAAGTTAGCAAATTTTTTTTTGTTGACCATTTTTTAATTTATTTATTAAATTTTATTAATTATTTTTTAGAAAAATTACGATATAATTTATAAATTAGAGTTTGATAAATTACTAGTGAAAATTAAGTAAATAAATTAAATTAAATTAATAAATTATAAATTAAACATTTAGAATTTAATCATATATTAAGTAAAATTTAGAAAATAATAATTTATAAAAATTTTTAAGGATAAAAAATGTAGAGAAAATTTATAAAAGTTAAGTTTTTTTTTACGCATAAAAGTTTACCCACATTATTATTATTATTATTATTATTATTATTATTATTATTATTATTATTATTTGCCTCATACATTTTTTTTGTTATAAAAGTTAACCCACATTATTATTATTATTATTATTATTATTATTATTATTATTATTATATGTTAGCCATTGTTAATTAAATTTTGGTTAATTATTTTAAAAAAAATAAAAACGCTATTTTTTAAAAAATTATGAAAGAAAAAATTCGTGGTGGTCAGAAGTGGCGACACGTGGCTGTGTGCACTTGCGCCAGTCCAACTGGCGCACGTCTCCTCAAACTATCTATGTGCGCCACTTAGACTGGCGCACGTCTCCTAAAACTATCATAAATTTGTAAATACTTTTAAAATCACCATAAATTTGTAAATATAATTTTTAATCACCCTAATTTAAGAAATTTCCCTAGTTTTTCTTCTATTTTCACATTCTCAAAAAATCTGTAGTGTAGGAGTAGTTATTTTATTTCGGACAAACTACCTCATTTTATATTGGAAATTTTACAAAAATGGAAAAAAGTGGGTATACATTTACAAAAATATATCCCCTCAAAGTTTTTTCAAAAATCAACCTACACAAAGTTTTTTTCAAAAATACCGAAAATCAAGAGTTATCCAAAATTTATCCAAAGTTTACTGCAAAATTAATAAAAATTGAAATTACAAAAGATTTACTTAAGATTTATTCAAGTTATACTAGGATTTATCTAATATTTACTAAAAAAATTCATAAAAATTAAAATTACACAAGATTTACTCAATATTTACTAAAGAATTACACAAAATTTGCCTAAAGTTTACTCAAAGTTTATTATAAAATTAATGAAAATTGAATTTACAAAAAGTTTATTAAATATTTACTCAATGTTTACTTAAGTTATATCAAATGTTTACAAGAAAATTAATAAAAGTTGAAGTTACACAAGATTTATTAAAGATTTATATAAGGTTTACTCAAGTTATATCCAATGTTTACAAGAAATTAATGAAAGTTAAAGTTACACAAAATTTACTCAAGATTTACTAAGTTTTACCTAATAATTACCTAATGTTTAACCAATGTTTTTCTAATGTTTACCAAAAAATTAATAAAAATTAAAGTTACAAAATGTTTATCCAAAATTTATCTTAAAGTTTACTCGATGTTTACTTAAAATTTACCATAAAATTAATAAAAGTTGAAGTTATATAAGATTTACCCAAACTTTACCTAAGGTTTACCTGATATTTACCCAAGTTTTATCATAAAATTAATGAAAATTAAAGTCACAAAAGATTTATTAAAGATTTATTTAAGGTTTATTCAAGTCATACCCAAGATTTACTCAATATTTATAAGAAAATTTATCGAAGTTGAAGTTACATAAGGTTTACCTAAGATTTATCCAATATTTATCCAAAGTTTATCCAACATCAAGTCAATCTCTCAACTAATAATTACCAAATATCTGCCCGATGTTTGCTGAACATATTTTTTCTATAATTAAGGTTTGTCAAATGTTTACTTTGGTAATTAAAATAATTAAATTCAAATTTACATATTTTTTTGCTAATTAAGTTAATTAAATAATAAATAAAAATAAATAAATATATGTATAAAGACAAATGGTGGCCATGCAAGTTAATAAAATTCTTAATCCATGTTTAAAATATGAAAAATGTCTGTTTTATATCTTAATTAAACAAAAAATATGCTAAATACACAGTGAAATCTAATATTTGAAAAAAAAAGTAAAAATAAAAATACAGAAACTTTGAATGAAAATACTGAAATTTTATCGGTAAAATTGAAAAAATCTTTTAAAAGGAAGTGTTCCGTGTAAATTTTCCTTTTATATTTAACTCATAGTTGGCTCTTGAACCAGATCAAATTCACATGAGCAGTCTAATTTCATAACCCAACAAGAACATATATGATAAAATATTGAAAACCACAGCATAGCGCGAATTTACCTGCTTGTTAAGATAACAATCTAATATGCATAAATCATTAATTGATATCACTGTTAAAAGGAATAAATCAGAAAATATATTTTACTACTAAATCATATATTATGAAATTGAACATTTGATCAAAATACATTTAACATAATTTCGTTATTATACTTGGCTTGTTTGGTGTTAAAATTTAAAAATCTAATTATTAAACTAATACATCAATACTATTAAAATAAAGTTTATTGGATATATAATGTCATAACAAATTAACGCATGATGATAAGAAATAGAATGAAAGCTTGATACTAAAAATTCAAATAATGTGGGCTTAGGTATTTTTTAACTATGAGATGTTTACATAAATACAAAATAGCGACTAATTAATTATAAGAATACAATCACTTAAAGTTTTTTCTAAAAATGACAAAAGCGTCTCAAAATATTACAAAAATTATATATTCAAAAGTCAACCCAAAATATAACGAAAATATACTCAAGTTTTACTATTCGAGTTTTACCCAAGTTTATCCAAAGTTCACTAGGGATCTATCTAAGATTTACCTAAAATTTATTAGAGATCTACCCAAGGTTAATCCAAAAATTAGTAAAAGTTGAAGTTATCTAAGGATTACCCAAAATTTATCAGAGATCTATCTAAGGTTTTGTTAGAGATGTACAATAAATGCAAAATCATCTTTAACACTTATTGTGCAAACTCATTTTGTATGGATAAAAACATTTTCATTTAATTGATGTTCATTCTATTATGAATTGATTAGATCTTAAATCGATTAGTTAAATTCGTGATATAAACATAGTATGAAGGAAATTATGATGGAATCATGATTTTGAAATTCCTATCATGTACAATTATATTTATATTTAAACTATCCTATGTCATAGAATCAACAAGACAAGACATTATTGATCCGGATAGACTAACACATGTTATACTCGATTGGATCAAATAGTAGATCTCATAAGCTGTAGACATGAAATGTTTAAAGTTAAGATGTTTGTATCAGCTAAAGTAGTTAAGTACATTGGATGATCTGTTATAAAACCATCACATGTATTCTTTATTCTATGTCATTGATAGTCTCATTATAACAATTATACAAGTATCCTTAAACTTGAGGTACTCAAGGTTATCTTGGATACTAATTATGTATCTTGACTCCATTCTTTATTGCCTCAGGAGAGGTCGCTCATAAGGTGATGATTGGATATAACTTGAGATATTCGAAGGTAATTGAGTAGCTAATAAATTATTCACCACTCCTAACAGAAAAAGTGTATACCCATGGCCTTTTGTCGAGACCATTATTTGGAAATCTCTAGCCAGAATGAAATTATCATGAAAATAGTCTTTAGTGATATATTTATAAGAGTAATGAGTATCAATGACAAAATCTAGCATCACTTAGACTAAATGTGATGTAGTCAATCTAATAGGAGCTGACATAGAGTCCATGCGTTGAAATGAATGAGGTATAAAAAGGCGAAGAAGTGTTGGTCTGAGTAGCCAACATAACCAAAAACCTAATGGGTCATACATATTGAAGACACAAAGAATGTGAAATAAGCTTTTGGATTGGATCCAAAATCGAGAGAGAAAAGCTAAGTCTAGGCAAAAGGGCGAGAGCAATTGGAACTTTCGCGAGCGCAAAAGAATTTGCAATCACGAAGAGTTCTTTTGTGAGAGTGCTTATGTCACAAGTGGAAAAGTCCAGCTCATAAGTGGGAAATGTTACTGGACAGGAACCACACAAGGTCCAAATTGGAAAAAAAACGTTTCACGATTGGAAACCTCGCGATTATGGGCTTTTCATGAGCGCAAAAGGTGTTTCATGGTTGTGAAAGGTGTCTCATAAGAAACCTAAACTAATTAGGAATCTTATATTGTGAGTTCCAAAACCCTAATTGTTAAGGGACTATAAATAGTATCTTTTTAGACTATTTTCAGTACTATAAACATCAGAATTAAGAAGTTAATTTGTTCCATTCTGTTAAAGGTCAATTCTCTTTGACTAGTACAAGAGATTATTGTCCACCCATTCCCTTAGAGGTTTACTTTTTCATGCCTTCATATGGACTTCCGTTAAAGGTAATCTAGCAAAAGATTATTATGGTTTGCAACAATGTAGTAAGGTGTAACCGAAGAACAAGCTATGATATCTAAAGATAATCATCTACAACCTTAGTTAGGGTTAACTAGTTATATGAACATAGGACTATTCTTGTGTTTGGGATTAAGAATTTTAATTTGCACTGCCTGTATGATATATGAGACATGTATATAAATTCCAACAATGATATTAGAGCTACCTTATGCATCTTATAAATAGTTTTAACCGAAGATGTATAAAAAACGACATATTGGGTTCATTTGGACTAAAAAATTAATTTTTGATTGTTTAATTCGGTTTTAATTTTTTTGTGCATTCATGTTCTGTTGTAATGTTATTAGAGAGTTTGTTGAATGAATTGGTTGTAATGTAAAATGGTTTTGTATGGTTGATTTTTGTATTTATGCGTTAATTGCTGTATTACTGTTCATAATGAATTTTTGATATTTATTTTGATTTCTTCCATATTTTTGTGTCTTTGAAATTATTATATGATAATGTTTTCATATCAAAAATATATTGAGAACATAAAATTGAAGAATAGATAGAAACGACGTTGAAATTGAAAGGGGTTTTAATTTCTAGTATGGTGAAAGTCGCGAGCGCAAATGGAAGTCGCGATCTTGAAAATTTCCACTTTGCATTTTATTTGTTTATATCGATTCCAACATTTTGTTTCATGATTATATGATATTCATGATGTTTATATGATGCTAATTGTATGCCTAAAATTGTTTTTGGTTTAGTCCTTGTTTTTGTTTTAATTCTAGAAATATATACGATTCCGTTTTAGTATTTTGTGTGTTGGCTAGCTAGTGTGAGTATTGTAATTTGGATAGGCTTGAGCTAATCTATAGATACTCGGATAGATTATTATTAAATTTGGAATTTTGGAAATTAATGAATTGAACTAAAATTAATCCTAGTATGACTAGGTAATGACATATAATTAATAATTAAATTGTTTAATTATTTTTGGTGTAGTAAACGTAAAGTTAATTATGACTTAATTTTCTGGAATTATTGGAATTTGATTTCTAATATGATTAAGGAATTATTTTCAATTAGGAAATTACATACAAATATGGAAGTAACTTAGGCAATTTCAGGTAATAATTGATTTGATTGATTATTTGCCTAAATAGTATAATTACTTTTTAGAAAGAGTTTCTAATTGTATATATGATTATTTAATGTGATTAAATAATGATTAAAACCAAAAATCTAATTTTAGTTCGGTTGAAATAGATTTTTTAAATAGAATTCAAAATGTCATTTTTTCTTATTGTCTTTATTTAATGCATTAGAAAATACATATTAGATGTGTATGAATGACATGATGGATGATTATGGACTTAATCAATGAGATTATTTATGCATAAATTTTATTTTGTAAATTAGTAAATAGGGTCTGTGTAAGGATGGTAATGAGTAGAATACTTGCAAAAATTATCATACTCGAAACCAAACCCAATTATATATACCACTACCCGAACCCATTTAAAAATTTAATATTAATTCTCCTATCAGTCCTAAATCTGATTAATATTATCCGTTTAATATCCGAATCCATTTAATTACCCATTTATTATTCAAAATTTCAAACTAAAATAAAATTCAAACTAATTAAATAACTAAAAATTTTAAATATAAAAACAATATATTATAAATTACCACAAAATCAAATAAAATAGATAAAATAAAACATAAAATTTAATTCAATATATTCAAATTAAAATAATTCATCAAAATGTGAAAAAATAATATTAAAATAATAAAATTATATATTATTCATTATGATAAAAAAATTATATTTCATTCTTAAAGTTCCATTACAGTTGTAATTCACCAATCTTTAGAAACACATAAAAAATAATTAATTATACCATTATATATATCGGGTACCCGAGGGCCTCTACTTGTACCTTACCCAAACCTGTCCTAAAACCTTAACGAGGTTGCCTATTAGGGTTTAAACAGATATGGATAGGTGTAAGTACTGTTAAACTCGTATTCGTTGCTATCCCTAGGTGTGTGTGTTCTTGTCTTTCTTTATCTTTCTCTATTTGTGTTTCTCTTCTCATCTCACTCTTCTCAAATATAAATTGATGTTTCTCTTTTGAATAATATAATTAGATTATATAGGACTATGATAGATGAAGATACAAGAAGTAAGAAGCGAAGGAGTTAGCGCCATTTATAAGAAGACATAAAAATAAGAATATTGATTTTTATTTTAATGTTCTAATTCATGCATCTACCTAGGTTAGACCTGGTCAATCCTACTATGGCTCAATGGATTGATGTTAAATTGTCCATAATCATGCCATATAATTATAGTAATTGTTGAATGTATGTTTATGTAATGAATGAATGTATGTTTAGTATTCCATAACATGATAAGACTTAATTAACAAAATCCCTCAATAAATAATAATTAAATATAACATCTTCCATTAATGTGGAGAGAACCGGAGTTCTTCTAGATACTGGGTTGTTGATCACACTTAAGCCCAATCTATAAGAATATGTTCGAACTACTGAAATTTGATTTCATGATTAATGAGTTGAACTTAATTAACCGATTACATTGATTTATTGAGCACACTTAAGTTAATAGGAATTTGAGGCAGTGCTGGGTGAGTGTACATGAGATATGCACATATTAAGAGTTGACACTCAATGATTTGTGCACACATTAATTAATTAATGGCATAATTCAATAGTTTCATACAATGATGCAATTGGTATGGATCAGGTACCTACCACTTTGACTTAAGAAGACTTATTGAGCACACTCAAGGTCATTCTTAAGTTGAAATTGGATACTAACCCACTAGGAAAACTTCCAATTAGATTCTCTTGATTTCATAGTGGGACTATAGGTTCGCAAAAAAATAGTAGAAGCCACAATACATTTTATTAAATACCTAATGTCATGCATTGATGTACATTCTTTAACATGATCTATTTTACATCTAGGTTGCTAGAATCATGACACCAAATGTGAATTTCCATTCCATACTCGAGTCAAATAAGTTGACTGGGCTAAACTTCCTATACTGGCTTAGGAGTTTGAGAATTGTTCTCGAATATGAGCATTTAACCTATGTCTTGGATAAGGCGCTTCCGACCCCACTTGCTGCTAATGCTACTGTTGATGAATAATTACCATACAAGAAGCATCTGGATGATAGTGAGTTGGCGGGCTCTATCATACTTGCCTCTATATCACCAGAGTTTCAAAAGCAACATGAGGCTATAAACACCAATACCATAGTCTTATGGTAAACCAAATTTAGGTACTCGCAAGTATATGAACCGCTTGTAATACAGTAAGACACCCCCAATATTGGTTTCAAAGGAACGATTGGCTTAATTTCTTAATTACTTTGAACTGCCAATGGAAGCAAATTTATATAACTAAACATTCTGTTCACGTTTTTATGGTTTAGAGATTGAACTAATGAAATTGAAACTATTAATTAACTAAAAATCGATTTATAAATTGATTGAATTACTTATAAGACTTAATTAGGTATTTAGTTCGCACATTAGTTATAATCCCTTTCTCCTAATTCAATTAAGCATGATGAAATTATATTCCTATGGCTCTCACCTTAAGTCATTAACTATCCAAGCTAATGGTGCAATTAACATCTAATCCAATTTTTAGGATGAGTCACAAATAGTTCTCTAATAACTCAACCCTAAGATATCAATTTCAAATTAAATTAATGGTGGCCAATTATACATTCAACTTAAAACTTAAGCACAATTAAAGATGGAAGAAATCATATATCATTAAAAGAACTAAATGGAAAGTTGATATATCTTAATGGCCACTAAATACCTAATAAAAACTTTAGCCAAGCATAATTTTAGCTATGGTCAAGTTAATTCTAAAACTTAAACTAATCATGTTACAATAGAGAAGAAGTATAGAATTGGAAATAAAAACCCCCCTAAAATTGATTAGTTTGAATCTCCCTTGAATGGTTGGTCTCCACTCTTCAAAAATTCAAAGCTTGACAACCCCAATAGTGAACAATCTCCATTCTTGAGCATACATTGCTGGAAATAAGATGGATTGCCTTCCAAGGTCTCTTCCACTGCCCAAATCTCAAGACTAAACAATACAATAGTTGAGAAAAGCTAGAACAAGAAATCCTAAATCTAAAAACATATTTATACCCTAGAATTTAGGATTGAGTTTCTTCTTCTTTAGAACTCTTTTTCCAACTCTAAAAGGGTAGTAAATATCTATAGGACCGCACCTCATCCAATCACAATTGAGCACTCAAAGATGGGCCCTCACCTCATCAAACTTGGATTCCCCATACGAGGAATCAAAATTCTCTAAGAAATGATACGGTCGTATTGATACAACATGCTTGTGTCATTTCATATAGTAGCAACTCCTAAGATGACACAGTCAAGCAAAGGAAAACGATACGTCTATGTCACTTGACACACCAGCTTAGCAATGATGACACGACCAGGCTGGAAAGAATGGCACACGCAAGCAAGATTGACATGCTAGTGTGGAATTGGCAGGCTCATGTCATCTATTCAGGTAGCAAGGCTTCATATGGTATGACTAGCTCGTCAACCGATATGCCCATATGATGTTAAGAACTAATATGCCCATGTAATTCTACTCTTCCTCATGCCAAAGCTTTAAGTCTCTAAACTTTACCAAAAACCCATGTCATTCTACTCTTCCTCGTGTCAAAGCCTTAAGTCTCCAAGCTTTGCCAAAAAATCCTCCAAATCACCTCTAACTTGCCTAAAGCATAAATAACACAACATTAAAACAACCCCGCACATAAGCATTGCTTGTCCCTAAGCAATTCTTAAACATGAAAGAATAAAACAAAAACAACAAAATCACAAACATAGCACATTTCATATCTAGTTTAGAATCCAACTCTCTTAAGCTTCACTAATGCACATGTCGTGCCACGGAATAAAGTTTCAAAAGTGATGAAACTCAATACACCCTTAATTCCAATTCCATATTCAAAACCAAAACATAATTTAATACGGTCATATTATCGCTTCTCATGCAAAGTGGGAAGGAATTTGATTAGGCTAATCAACTACACATAACAATAATATATACATATCGTTCCCCTTCTCACGTCTCCTTACGTCTCTCAATTCCCTCAAAGTGTTTAGGTGAAATGTTCAATAAGTGATAATTCAAACATAATAAGCACTTCTATAAGTTTGTACTCTAATCTAGTCTCTGCTGCTCACACTATCACTAAGACACAAATCAAGAGGTTTTTTCACAATTGTAATAGGGATAGGATGAAAAGGTCGGGAAAAGGAAAATATGGCATAACAAATTGTAAAAGATTAACAACAATTAAAGATTTTCAATGTCTTGCAACTTTCTACAACAATAAGTAGTGAGTTCACTTTATAAAAACAACCTGAGCATCTAAGAGTTATGAGTCCAGCACCAAAGGCTCAATATGTACCTTTTTAGCTTTTTTTTTTCTTTTTTTGGGTATATTTTTTTTCTTTTTTAGGTACAAACATTGATTAAATTCATGGACTACTGCTCATTCTTCATCAACTCACATCAACATTTTCAAATATAAGCAGTAGAAAGCCCTTTCTTTTCTTTTTTTTTTTTCAAACAAAGAATGGGGTAAATGAGTGAAAAACAATGTGGTTAATTCAACAAAAGAACGATCAAACTTCAAAGGGGGTTATCTAAGTGGTAATATAGGGTAGGCCACAAAAATCAAGCTAAAGGGGGTAATCCTTATTGCCTTTATCATATAAGTGTCTAGACAATATAAATAGCAACCTCAACCAGTATTCGAGTGCAAATTCTACAGTAATCATGCTATGTTAAAATATGAACACTCACAAAAAAGGAATATAAGAGCTTGAAATTGATAAGTGCTTTTTATAAGTCTTAAAAGCTCATGAAAGAAGGTAAATGTAATATGCAAGTACAAAGAACTTAACATACAGCCATTGTCAAATGCAATTTCACAGCCCAAAAGGATTGCCAATACTCTATAATTTGAAGCATCAATCTAGGCAAATTAAAAAGATTTTGGTTAAAAATAAGATAAAGGAATTAAGATTACTTTAAGCTAATTAATCATATTACCTTATCCAAAATACCACTTAGCATTCCTTCATTGGCTATCATTAGGCAAATTGCAAACAAACTGAGCTAGGGAGTGATTCATATAGAAACACAAGGCAAAAATTTGCAAAAATTAACAATGTTGTTAGAAATAAACAAAATAAACATAAACAAATATAAGAGATAAAACACATTAAACAAAACACCCTAAGGAGTTATTGAATTACTCAAGAGACAAAACACACAGAGACATTGAAGTACTCATTCATCTTAAAGGTTTGGTAACCCTGTTCTCTTTGCACTCATGTTATGGCGTTCTACTATTTCTCCATTTCTTCTTGCATCTCATCCAGCTGCCCATATAGTCTTAAGCTCAGATGCCCGAAGGTGGCTATCCACTTGAATATCCTCAAAGTAAGCCTTATGAGCCACCTCTATGCTCTACTGTCATTCCTTAATAACTAGCTATCAGGCCTCAATGGCAGCCCATCTCCTTACTAAATTAACTTAAAAAAATCCAATCTAGCCTTGTAATTATTCTCCATGGCATCTAAGTTGGTCAGCATTAGATCAGTATGCTCGCTATCACTGGATGCATTATCATATGCTTCCATAAATATGGGACTTGCATTAGATTTATTGGCACTAGCTTTGTCTTGCACACTAGGTCCACAAGGGGCCCACTCTAGTGCACTTTTTGATCCTCATACTATTTTAGCCTTTTTAGAGGCTAAAAAATCAAGCTCAACAATAATTTATAATTTAGTTAAAGTGCGACTTGTAAGCTTAAATTCATAAAAATGCATAGCTAATGCAGTGACAATATGACCTAAATGCAGCTGAGCGAAAAGATGATTAAGAATGGATTGCATGGTAGTAAAAATGAATAGAGCAATGGATACTTAGATATTCTTATCATGAACTATAGCATAAATAACTCAGGTTTAAAGACTTTACTAGTCTCAATCCAACCAAAAATATTGTAAGCCATAAACTTATGCATGATAACATCAATCGAATCGAGAAATTTAGAGTTATAAGCATTTTTAGGATTATATGTGTGCAAACCAGTAAATAACTCCATGCTTCAGCATAATTAAACTCTTTTGGCAGTTGAATAGCCCCATTTTTTGTAAAGCCAAACACAGTTTGCATAACATTCAAGTCCGCAACATAATCCTTCGAAATATACAAAATTTAATTTTGGTTTTGGTGTTATTAATTCTCAAGGTAATATAGAATTCACGAATAAATTCTTTATCGATATAGTCCTTCATTCCAATAAACTGACTCCAAGATAATACGTTAGCATATTCTAACACCTTATCTAAACAATTCAGACTACGCAGTGTATCATAGTATAGAAACCATGTACAACTAATACCAAGAGACACAACAAGTTTATAGTCCTTAACTTCTTCTTTAGACAAAACGGGAAAATGAGCGTTATACTAAGAAGCAAGATCTACCTTTCCCTTGAATTTCTTTGGGGCAGTCTATAAGGTGGCAACTTGTTTGCCCTTGTCCTTTGACCTGGTATGGTGATGGTGCAGGTGGTTCGAATGAAGCTGGCTATACAGATTGTACAGGTGGGTCTGCTAGTGCAACCTCTTCCTTGGGATTAACCCTGCCATTCGTATCATTTTGTCTAGCAATGACAGGAACAAGTGACATGTGTTATGTCAAAATGACATGCTCGTGTTGGTTGGCTTTCCTTGCACTCATGTTGCTCACAATTTGGCTCTATCCTTTTTCTTTTGTCCCTAATGTAAAAGAAAAACAAATTGAGCACATTAAGAAAAAAAAAAACAAAATGTCAAAATCTCATCCCTAAAGGAAGAACTAAATAGGCAAATAAACATGAAAATAAAAACTGAATCAAACCAAATCAAAACAAAGGAAGAATAAATAACACTTGGATTGCCTCCCAAGAAGCGCCACATTTAGAGTCTAGGCAAGACATTCTTAAGCTCCACTTTAAGGGGGTTGTAAAGATATGCTCTCTAATACTTTCACCAAAGGAGAACTTTGGTAATATTACTTGACCTACTATCTATTCATTTTTGAACTTTTTATCGGTAGTCGGATGTTGCAATTCCACAGCCCCATAAGGGAAAACTTGAGTGAACGTGAGCGGTCCACTTCATCTTGACTACAACTTAGCTAGAAAAAGTTTAAACCTCAAGTTAAATAATAACACTTGCATTCTAAGAAGTAAAATCTTACGGATCAATAGGCGATCATGTATGACACTCTCATAAGCTTCTTGCCTTAGCTTGTCTAGCTCATACAATTATAAGTGTCTCTCCTCTCTAGCTTTACACAACTCTATATTTAGGGCCTTAGTGGCCTAATGAGCTTCATGCTCGAGCTCTACCGGTAAGTGGCATGCCTTTCCATAGACCATTAGAAACAGACTCATTCTAATGGGAGTTTTGTGCACTGTTCAATATACCTATAAGGCACTATTCAACTCCAAAGCCTAATCCTTGAGTGAAGGGCAATGGTTTTCTCCAAAATGGCTTTTATCCATATATTGCTCACCTCAGACTTGGCTTAAAGTTTGGGGATGGTAAGGCATTATTACTCAGTATGTGACACCATACTTCTTTAAGAGCCCATCAAATACCTTATTGCAAAAATGACTTCCATCATCACTAGTGATCGCTCTTAGGCTACCGAACCTACTAAAAATGTTATCTTTGACAAACTTAACAATCACATTAGCATTATTAGTTCTAATAGGGATAGCCTCTACCCATTTAGACAGATAATCAACAATAATTATATATTCAAATCCATTAGAAGGGGGGAAATGTCTCATGAATTCAATGCCCTAAACATCAAATAATTCAACAACTAGATTGTAGTTTTGAAGCATTTCATTTCTCTTCCCTATATTCCCATTTCTTTGACATTTATCACATTTTAAACAAAACTCATAGGCACATCCTTAAATAAAGCAGACCAAAAGAAATATGCTTAGAGGACCTTGTAGGCTATTTTCTTACCACTAAAATGACCCCACACTAAAGTTGATGACAAAATGTAAGGATGCTTTGTTGCTCATCCTTTGGAAGACATCCTTGGATGATTTGATTGGTACAAAGACAAAAATATTTTCTTTTCTTGGAAAGGCATATCAAGCCTCAAGATATTGCAAGCTAAATAATTCACAATACTCGCATACCAAGGCTTATGATTTACTACAAATAATTATTCATCAGGAAAAGTTTCGACGATTACCTTTTTAGAGGTTAGAGCATCAAAATTTGAAATTAACCTAGAAAGATGGCTAACTACCAAATTTTTACTTCCCTTCTTATCTTTAATTTCTAGTTCAAATTTGGCAATAAAAGCACCTACCTAATAAGTCTAGGTTTTGCATTTGGTTTGGTCAAAGGTACCTTAGAGATGCCTGGACAGAATGCACAATCACTTTAGACCCTAACAAGTATGTCCTGAAAATCTTTCTAGAATTTAATCAACAAATGGGAATGGAAAATAATCCTTTTTAGTGGCTAAATTAAGCTTCCTATAATCGATGCACATTCTTCACCTTGTAGTGGTCTTAATAGGCATTAATTCCCTTTTTTTCTTGGGGACTACAACAGTTATTCTTGATTTCTTAGGGACTACATGAACCGGACTTACCCTCTTACTATCAGAAATAGGATAAATTATCCCCTTATCTAGAAATTTTTAAACCTTATTTTTTATGACTTCTTGCATATTAGGATTTAGCCGCCTTTAGGTATCTCTAAAAGCCTTAACATTGTCCTTTAAAATGATTTTGTACATACAAATAGTAGGACTAATGCTGTTAATATATAAAATTCCCTTCCCAATGACTTTTCTAAGTCTATTCAACTCCCTCACAATTAACTGTTCATCACTGGGGGAAAGGTTTGATACTATTATGACTTGGTACATGTTTTCTTCTATTAGAAAAGCATATTTAAGTATAGAAGGGAGCTCCTTCAGCTCTAATTTAAAGGTTTCAAGTTCACTCTCCCTCTCCTTAGGCATGAGAAGGGTCTCATACTCACTAGATTCGTCATCCAACTTATTAATATTCAGAGATACTCTTAACTCTTCTTCCTTGTCTTGGTAATAAAAATCACAAACAAGTGAGTCCAAATAGTCAATATGGGAGCATTCATCAAGAGGAGTAGTAGATGGACAAGATATGGAATCAAAAACCTTAAATTTGATGGTATCCCCTAAAATAGTCATAGAGAGCTTACCATTATTTACATCAATAATAGTTTTAATAGTTGTCATAAATGGTCTATCAAGAAGAATGATTTGCTCCTTATCTCTAAAGGGGGAGTTTTCCATGTCTAGAATAATAAAATATATTGGAATGATTAACTTACTAATTTAGACTAAAAAATCCTCTATTATACCTCGAGGATATTTGACTTACCAATTATTCAATTGTAGACACATTATGGTTGGTTTTAGCTCTCCAAGCCTAACTGTGCATATATTGAGTATGACATGAGAATGATGCTTGCACCCAAATCGACTGTTAAGCTCTCATAATCTTTCATCTTTTGAGGTAGTTTTTGCTAAAGGACCACACTCGTGGTCCCAAAAACCATTACCTTTTCATTGGTCTCATATCTTCTTTTTGTTGAAGCTAGTTCTTTGAAAAGTTTGGCATAAGAATACATGTTCTTGATTACATCCAACAAGGGTAAGTTAATTTCAACTATGGATAACATTTTAAAAATTTCAGAAAATTTCAGAAAATTTCTTATCCTTTTTGCTCTCCCTCAGTTGGCCAGGAAAGGAAATTAGAAGCTTATATGACTCCTTTGCTTTATGAAATTCAAGTCCCAAAAATAGATCTTTTTCCTTATCGTTTACTCCACGCTCCTCATCTTTTTGCCTAGTTTCTTGTATTCCATCATCTGTTTGCTTTGTTTGTCTTCCTCATCCATCTTGTCACTTGAAATAGAAGAATTACAATCGTCATTAGTTACCTTTAACTTATTATTGTATACCTTACCACTTCAAAGCACTGTGATTACTTTAGCTTACTCTGATTAGCTTTGATTTTCTATTCTCTTGCATGGACTCAGCAATTTGACCAACCTGAATTTCCAACCTTTTCAAGGAAGCCTCAATTGAATCCACCCTCTTGTCAGTCATTTCTATCTTATCATGAGTGGCGATTATAAAGCTTTATAATGTCTCCTCTAAGGAAGGCTTGCTTAAAGCATTAGAAGGCCCTGAAAGGTTCTGACTTGGACATGTAAGCTAGTTGCTGAGGTTATGGTATTGAACGTTTGAGTTCCTTGATTGTTAAGGTTAGCCTTGATCATTATTCCTCAATAAGAAATTTGGGCGATTCCTGCAATCAAGGTTATAGGTATTCGAATATGGATTGTTTTATAGTCATGGCTAGAAAGAATTCATTACACTTGCCTGCTCCAATTCATTTATCTACATACATATCAATAGTAGGACAAGTGTTAGTCATATGATCATAAACTTGATATATACCATATACCTCATTTGTAGATGCGTTTCTATTGTTGACTAAGTTCTAACTTGTTTAGTTTACTCCGCTATTTAAGAAGTCAGCTCGTTGCCACTTGAAACCTCATTTACTAACACATTTCTCCCCCTCATAATCTTCAGCTATGAGTTTGCACCAACTCATAAATATTGTACAGCTCGTCAGCTGTTCTCTCTCCCATCACTCCTCTAGCTATATTATCTACCATGCATTAGCATTATTAAGATAGCCCATTATAAAAGGTTTGAGTTACTACTGGAAGTGGAAACTCATGGTAAGGACATTGCATTAGTAACATCTTAAATCTATCCCAAGCTTCATAAAAGTTCTCTGAAGCCTTTTGGTAGAAATTTTAAATTTATTCCCTCAATTCTTGTCTTCTGGTATGAGTAGGACTTACTCATAAACTTGTGGTACACCTTTTGAAGAGAATTAGGTGGTAGAGTTATCAGTCATGCTTTTGCTCTATCCTTTAAAGTGTAAGGAAAGCATCGCATTCTCAACTTGTCTTCCTTAAGAGAATTCAAAGGGAATGTGATGACAGTTGTAGCGCCCCTCCTATATAATAGATATAAACAGAATGCCATAAGACTGGCTGGATGAAATCAGTCTGAATTAAAACTTTACGTGAGTATATGTAACGTATACAATTTAGGGCCTAGAATTTATGCAGATTTTTTAGGGGTATTTTGGTTAATTTTGGCTTATGTTATATTTTGGTGGGCAAAACCGTATCCCGCTCAGGAAAGGACATCTCATAGTTGGTAAAGGTTTCCCTCTCGGGACACATTTTCCCAGTCGAGACTTGCCTCTGGGCTGCACGTTATAAATATGTGATTTCACGTCCTTTTCTGCCTCCATTCAAACCCTAATTATTTCTAATGACCAGTAGACCCTCTAAACCCTTATCCCTCTATCTCCATTGATTCTCCTTCACCTAAACACGAGTAATACACAATTGGGTTGGTTTATTAAGGATTTAATTGTGGTTTTAGGGAGTTTTCATCAAGAACATGACTTGCACGTTTTGGATAAATTATAGGCTGAGTTCCTCTAACTTGTTCCTCCATTTTCTCCACTAGTCAGTAAGTAATCATCCTCCCTAAGCCTTTAATCACATTATTTCATGGGTTTGCTTTGTGGTTTGGGGGTTTTCCATGAATTAGGGTTTGATTTCGATAACCCTATATGAATAGGTTGTGTTTAACCCTTTTTGATGGGTTTGTGACCTTTGATTCGTATGTCTGGTACTAGGGAACAGGGAAGAAGATGGAAACGGACATTAGAACGTGAGAAAGATGTTTGAGTGAGGATTTTTGGCTTTATTATTATAGGTTTGTATATATAATCATGTTTATTCGCTTTCTGGCTGCATGATTGCTAGTGAATAGGTATTTTTGGATGTTTTTTGAATGCCATGATTATTGGTATGAATGGTTTGAACACATTGGTATGAATTAATGACATAGATTATTCTTGTTTTTCATGTTAAATTGATGAAATAAGAATTAGAAGGATTATGGCATGTTCATAATGAAAAAATGGTATGTTTCAATAATGTGTGATGTTATGGAAATTGGTTATATGCCTTGAAATCAAGAGATTTGGGTTAGCATGTGAAAACTTGAATTTTCCTTGCTAGTGTCGGCCTTTCCCGGTCGGGAAAAGAGAGTCCTGGTCTAGACTTGCATGACTCTAGGCCTGTATAGTCCCGCAACGGGCTGGGCCAACGGCATTAGTGTCGCAGTGGCACGCAAAAGCGTATTGGGGTTCAAACTCACCAATGTGTGAGTGTTAGTTACTGAATATGATAGAATGAATGTTTAAGGCATATGTTTTATGTTATTGAATGGAGTACTTATGAATATTATGTTAATGAGATTTTTGCCTAAGTATTACACTATAAAGTGAGATGAATTGACATATACATGATGATATATAGGTCACAATGCGACATGATATGGAATGATGATATAAATGTTAATATATTGAAATGTGATAAGTTGCTATGCGAATATCATAGAAAATTTATTATAATCATGGAATAAGGCTCTTGCGATTAAAAAGAAAAAGACATAAATACCCTTACTCTTACTAGGACTAACTATAAGATAGATGGTGCACCATTAAGGGTGGTTATGGTATTGTAGGATTTTTCATACGTTATTTATAGGGCAAGGTGGCTTTAGCTCTGAGAGCGCCCTTAACCCTTTATGCTGGCAAATTCTATATACAGTTATGAGTCAAGTTTGCTTCAGCTTCAAGAGCACACTTGACTCAGGTACAGATACAGACAGTTATGATTTGGTAGGTAGGGTGGCTTCAGCTCTTAGAGAGCCCTTATTCATAACCCGTATCTAGTAGTCTAGTATAGAGTGATTGAGCAATTTAAATGAATAAACGAAAACAGGATAATGTAATATAATGTGAGGAATAAGGAAAGGCTTCCACTTACTAGGTTCGCAACAGTGATGTGTAATGATTTGATTGGCATGATGGTAGGAGTATAATTATATGAGTTGAAAAATGAGACAAAGTGTTATATTATGACTTTCATGTAGTGGATGATATGATTTGAACATGTATGATATGCATGCTATAATTTATATGATTATATGTACCACTAAGCTTGGATAGCTTAGTGTGTGGGTTTCCTGCATGCAGTTCCAGAGCCATAAGAAGAGTTGACAAGGAGAAGCTGAGCCAGCCAGAGTGGTCAGAATCCGAATAAGCTCATACTTATTGCATTTTACTTATTCATGCATTTTGGGATTGTGGAACTTTTTGTTTTAAAAAGAGATTATTGTATTAAGTTTTCATTGATGTTTTATTTGGGTGAGTTTAGCCCTTGATTAACAGATTTATTAATTATGGATTCCTTAATAAACCTGAATGCATGATAATTACTTATATGGTTATATATTCCTATGTACAATCAGTTGAATGATAGCATAATATGTATACAGTATCACTCTTTTGTGTAGCAGGCTAGTATGCTATATGGGAGGGTGTTACAGTATATCTATCATAATTACTAAATTAAGCCTGTTATGGCTTACAAGTCTTACACATCACCATATATTTACCATTATATCAAAATATAAAACATGTTCATTCATTTTATACATAACATGTCTACTAACCTAGATGCACATGTATAACAAAATACATAATGTCATTGACCCACAAACCGGGTCTAAATGTCTTCTCTGAGGTGGGCCTTCACTTCTCTTTGTCAACTTCATACCTACTATTTATAGACTCCTGAACCTGCATGAGAAAAATCCTAGCTAAGTCATTTCTCAGCTAATCACACGAGATCATGACATATATTTTAATTAAACATACAAGTAGCATATAAAGAATGAGCATACCATTATATAAGGCTTACATGTTTAACCAATAACATATATCGATTATTAATTCAACTAGTAATGCAATGTAGTCATAATTTATATCATGCCAAAGTTATGTAAATAATTCAATTTCTATTTATCATGTAATTATTTCCTACATTGCTCATTATGTTATTTAATTCATCTCCTTAATCCATTTAATATACAAATACTTTTCATATCACACTTTCTAATTATTGGCCTAAGTCTCGTTCTTGTGCTGTCCGGATACGGGGTGTGAAATAGGAGTGCTCCACAAGCTTAAACCACCCTATTCACTATGATCTCTAGTCAAGAGCGGTCTACAAGCTTAAGCCTCTATGACTGATTACTACATATCATTTGTATATGAATGGGATCAAAGGCACTCTACGAGCCTAAGACACTTTTTCCCTAAAAACATAATTGGTTCGGTACTGTAAGTCCCCTTAATAGTGCACCATATATCCTAATTCTAGTCCATAAGTTAGAGAAATGGGCATTTATATCAAAGTACCTCTATAATTTAACCCCATTCTTTAACATATACCCTTATATTTCATATTAAATATGCATGTTCACATATCATATTTATGTTTATTTATATGTGTTTATATGATTTAACATCATACTCTAGCATTTGGGTATATTTGGCATGTTTTGGACCCAACAAAATATTATTTAAACATAGAATATTTTTACTATGAACAGTATCTTCACGACCATGGATTTTGGTCTGACCGTGAAGCATAGTCGTGAAGGCTGTTGGAGTAGGATTCATGGTCATGACAACTTGATTCATAGCCATGACAATTTTCAGCATAGTTGTGACGATGGTTATGAAAATGCATAACTTGTTTCTATGGTTAAATTTTACCGATATTCCACATCTAAACCCTTCCTAAATATGTATAGAAATGATTCATGGGCGTTGGACACAAATACAATCAAGTTATGTGATGCCCTACCTAAAATAACAGGACTATACCTATTTTATCATCTTATAACAGGAATAGTCTCATTATATAAATAGAATGCCACTATCTGTGCTTATCTTGTCCTATTACTGATTATTTTTCATCATATATATATATATATATATATATAAAATACTGTATCATATACAAGCCATTTCTACAGTACCCATATGTATGGATGTATAACATACAAAATATGATAATTTAGACCCACAATCCAGGTCTCAACTGTCCACACTCGATATGGGCTCTAGCTGACTTCTCTTCCTTCAACTTTGCTATCTACAAGCTCTTTGACCTGTTTGAGAAAGACTCACGCTAAGCTATCTCTAGCTTAGTGTACATATAGATATTGGGATTTTCCCATGCAAATATATAAACAAGGCATAACATATATGGTGTCATGACATCATTTAACATGGCATTATGAACATTATATCATGTTTATGAAAGCTATATAAATGTCGTATCACATGCATGCATTATCTGTGTTCATTTTATATTATATACCTTAACCTTGTTTCCATTATTCGTGCCATTAACCTCTTACCATCAATCATACCTGTCATATTCATTTTTCTTTTCAATAAGCAACTTTGATAAATATAGCACAAACCTCATTTCCTTGACTAGTCGGATACGGGGTGTGAAGTAGGCGCACCCAGTCCAGGGCTAGTCATCCTACTCACTATCTATATAGGGTAATAAAGTAGGTGCTCCCAGTTTAGGGTCAGACATCCTACATACCTATTATGTCTTGTATGCTCATCTGAACACCTCATGTCAAAAGACTGAGTATAATAATGGATATGAGTGTCGGGAATAAGAGTACCCAGTCTAGGTCTAGCAACCATATTTCCTTCTCATACCTCGTAGTGATACGTATCATTTATCCCCTTTATGGTGCATCATCTATCCTAAAGTGGTCATCGAGTGGAGAAATGAGCATTTATACAAAGTAACCCATTTTTCTCAATCTTATTATTCTTGTTTCCATCATATTATTTATAATTCATACATGTTCATATATCACATTTATACTTATTAATATGTTATCATATGTTTTTACATCATACTATACATTTGTGCATAATTGGCATGTTTCATACCCACCAAAACATAGTTTAAACATAAGTCACTATTGTTGTGAATAGTGCTATCACAGCCATGATAAATTAGGCTGGCCATGACACCTAGTCATGAAGGCTACTGCCTCTATGTTCATAGTCATAACAATTTCAGCATGGTTGTGACACTGGTTGTGAAAGGTCCTAATTTGTGCCTATGGTCAAATTTTATCAAAATTCCACTTCTAATCATTTCTAAACATGTGTAGACTTCATTCATAGTCATTAGACATCAAAACAAACATCCTACATAACTCAAATCATCCCCAAAATGGGTCACAACCAAGCTCATAACTCACGCATTACATATACTTTGTGCCCACTTTAACACATATGTCATTTTTATACTCATAACCATATTTATACATATTCAAATACTTTAATTAACCTTTCTAACATTTAATCATGCCATTTCATGTCTCATATTACTCAACAATTAAACATGATTAACAACATTATTGCACATAATTCAATATTTACATGCATTTATCACATTTAAGGGGTAAATAACTATACGTATATATACAAACCTCTATTAGGAGCTTGATAAAAACTCAACTAAGGAGTTATCTACTCTCATTGTCGATCTCCTTCATCTTATATTCCTATCACAAACAATACCATATATCAAATACTAAGTTTATGGTAGTATGACAAAATCATAAAACTAATCCATACACCCCAAACTATGGTTTTAATGCATAATTTCTACTCCATATCATGGTATCTCACTTCCAATAACTTCAAAGATCACAAACACATACAAAATCCAACCACCCTTCATCTTCCTCCATGGGTTTCCATACCAACCAATACAATCTATCCATATAATTTCATAATCACAACAAATAGATGATTTTCTTAGATTTTCTTACCTCTTGAAAGCAGAAACAACCCTTGATCCTGCAAGGAACTTATGGGCTCTTTTGCACCAACTTTATCTCTCCTCCAAAATCTCACCAAAGATGATGATTTCTTCAAATCTTGCTTTAATCTTGTTTTCTTTGTTGATTTAATGTTAAATCACTAAAAAACCATGAAGAATCACTCTCTTAGTATTCTTAGATTTATGTGAAAGGGGTTTGGGGATGGAAAAGATGATGAAAAATGGTGAGAAGATCGTAGAAAAAGCTTTATATAGTCACCTTTCACAATCATGAAGGTTTCTTTTCATGGCTATATAGAGTTACTGTAACAACCGATTTCAAACAGTCATGTTTATCTAAGAAATTTGACTATCACGGTCTTGACACTTCATTTTTTCATAATTATTGATTTATTACATCCTTTTCTTGAAACCAAAGCTAACACCGACCAATATACCTCAATTATACCTTCGTTATAACATTAAATCTTAGCCATGACTAAGCCCTCATATGTGTCACATATTCATGCATAATGACTAAGCCTTAGTTAGTGGGTATTACAAGTTAATAGCACTCAAAACATCACATAAAATGGGTCACAACCAAGCTCAACAACATACGCTTTACACCTTTAGTCAATTACGATTTCCTTGCGTACTAACACATTTATGCATATTCAATCACTCAAATTAACTTTCCTAACATTTAATCATGCCTTTTCATGCTTCAATATTTTATATTTACCTTATGTTCCAATATTTAACACATATTAAAGTTCACGATATGTACACCAACTCAATGTCATATATATATATATATATATAATGATTTTTCATGCCAACATACTCCATTTCATCCTCATATGCTCTTACATGGCATTACATAATTTCAATAACTCATTAAATATACACATATTATATAAAAATCATCATTATGACATATTATTCAATAATTTAACAAACAATCATGTCTCAAGGAGAACAAAAATGCCTATATATACAAACCTCAATGGAGCATCACAAAAATTCAAGCTAAGGAGCTTGACTACTCCTTTTAGTCGTTACCACCCTCTTCAACTTGTTTTCCTATAACATCCATAACTATATGTCAATTTCTAAAACTAAGACAAATATGTATAATCGCAAATCTAATCCCAAAATTCCCCAACCAAGGTTATCATGCGTGTTTTCAACTCAATATCATAGTATCTCACTTCCAATAATTTCAAAGAACATAAGTATACATAAACCCCTATCACCCTTCATCATCCATAACTCAACTTCAATGAATTCTCACTCAAACATCACAATCTCTTCATATAACTTTATAATCATGGTAAATAGATGGTTTTCTTGTATTTTCTTATCTCTTAATGGAAGAAAACACACATTCACCATGCAAGAAACTCGTGGGCTCTCTTGTACCAACTTTCTCTCTCCTCTAATTCTCTACCAAAGTTGATAGTTTCTTCAAATCTTGCTTTAATCTTGTTCTCTCTCTTGGTTTGGTGTTTAATTCACTTAAAAATCATGAAGAAACACTCATTTGGTGTTCGTATGTGTCTATGATATGTTCTTGGGCTTTGAGGGTTGAAAAAGTGGTGAAAAATGAAGATAAGATCATGCAAAAAGCTAATATACCAAACATTTCATGGTCGTGATTAAATCCTTCACAGTTATGAACAAAGCCCTTTCATAGTCATGAACAAAACCTTCATGACCATGAATATCTATAGTAAAAACAATCAATGCTTATCTTTGACCACAATGTTCATGGCTATGAACACTTTGTTCACAGGCGTGAATCATGTTTTTTCCCATTTTCTTTTCTTTCATCTCTCTCTTGAAACCAAAGCTAAAATTGACCAATATACTCCACATATACCTCATATATACCCCCATATACCTCATTTATACCCTTATATACCTCCAATACACCTTTCATATATTCAATTTAAGTCACATATTCATGCACAACTAATAATCCCTAGTTAATGGGCATTACAATAGTAGAGTAGAATTCCCTTATAAATGTAAGAGGATTTTTGTTAGGTGGTGTATAGAAAGGTGATAGCATATTCAAATGTATGCTCTTCAACTCCTAATTCCTTGTTGCCTCTCTTAGGACTATGTAAGAGGTAGTGTTGCCAATGATAAGTCTAGCATAATTTTTCTTGGCAAGTTGCCTTTATGCAGCAACTACTGTTGGTCTTGATAGGGGAACTCTTAGCGAAATTTGATTTTCAGGTTGATCAATCATTCTTTCCAGAATTTGATAAGCTCTTCTTCAAACTCTAGCTTTTGTTATATTGGTAATTCTTTTTCTTCGAATGATAGCTCTTCTGACCTCTGAGTTCTAAATCTTAGTTCGTATTGTCTCTGAGTGGATGATTTAGTTGACTTCGACCTTTTGCTAGTGCCTGGCATAAAACCGAAGACAAAAAATAAAAAGAAATGAAAAATGCAAAACAAAAATAAATTACTAAGCTAATATGCATAAAATAACCTATACTAAATGCAAATACGTTGATAACGAAAATAATTAAAAATTTAATCAATCATTCCCTGGCAATGGCAAAAAAAACTTGGTAAACCAAATTTAGTTACTTGTAAGTATACGAGCTTGTAATACGGTAAGATATCCCCAAGGTCGATCTCAAAGGAATGATTGACTTAAAATCCTAATTACTCCAAATTGCCAATAGAAACAAATTTATGCAATTAAACATTCCATTCACATTTGTATGATTTACAGTTTAAACTAATGAAATTGAAACGATTAATTAATTAAGAATTGATTTAAATTAATTGAATTACTTATGAGACTTAATTAGGCATTTAGTTCGTACATTAGCCGTGATCCCTTTCCTCCAATTCAATTAAGCATGATGAAATTAGATTCATATGGCTCTCACCCTAAGTCATCAGTTATCCAAGCTAATGGTGCAATTAACGTTCAACCTAATTTTTAGGATGAGTCACATATGGTTGGTCTAATAACTCAACCCTAAGATATTAATTCCAAATTAAATGAATGGTGACCAATCATACTTTCAACTTAAAACTTCTCAAGCATAATTGAAGATGGAAGAAATCATATATCATTAAAAAAACTAAAGGGAAAGTTTAGACATCTTAATGGCTACAAACATCTAACAAAAACTTTAGCCAGATATGGCTTTAACTATGCTCATGTTAATTCCAAAACTTAAACTAAACATGTTACAGTAGAGAAGAAGTATAGAATTGGAAATAAAAATCCCCCCGAAATTGATTAGCTTGAATCTCCCTTGAATGGTTGGTCTCCATTTTTTAAAAGTTCCAAGCTTGACAACTCTAATGGTGAACAATTCCAATCTTGAGCACATGATCACGCTGTAGCCAAATCTCAAGAGTAAACAATACAATTGCTGAGAAAAGCTAAAACAAGAAAACCTAAATCTAAAGAACATATTTAGACCCTAGAATTTGAGATTGAGTTTCTTCCTCTTTAGGACTTTTTTTCCTACACCAAAAAGGTAGTAAATATCCATAGGACCATGCCTTAGCCAATCACAACCAAGCACTTAAAGATATGCCTGCACCTCATCAAACTCGAATTCACCACACAAGGACTTAAAATTCTCCAAGAAATGACAGTCATATCGATATGACATACCCATGTCACTTTATACAAGAGCAACTCCTAAGGTGACATAACCATGTAAAGGAAAACGACACGCCTATGTCACTAAATACAACAGCTTAAGAATGATGACATGACCAGGCTAGAAAGAATGGCATACCTAAGCAAGGACGACACTCATGTGAGGAATTGGCACGCTTATGTCATCTATTCCGGTAGTAAGGCTTCATATGGCATGACCAAGCTCCTCAACTAACATACCCTTGTTGTGCTATGAACACGCCTATGTCATTGTACTTTTCCTCATATTAGCGCTTTAAGTCTCCAAACGTTGCCCAAAAATCCTCTAAATCACCTCCAACTTACCTAAAGCATAAATAACATAACATTAACACAATTCCATCACAATTAACATAAAAGTAAGACTTAAAAACACACAATCAAACCAAGAAAATGCAATAAAACATGATCTAATCATCTTTCTTCTTAGGGAGCTCTTCGATGTGCAAGCAAGATCCTAAAGGTTCGAGGTCTTAAAGTTGCTTTTCTGCTCTAAGGTGGTTGGGACATCTCTAGTGTAGAATGCATTAAAAATGAATGACTATATTGAGAGATTGGCATGTCTTAGATTTGTTGTGGGCCATGAATTAATTATAGACTTAATTCTTCATAGTCTTCCTAATAGTTATACACACTTTATGCTAAACTATCAGATGAACAAGGATTCATCAACTATACCTGAGTTGCTCAATCTACTCAATACAATTGAGTCTTCTATCAAGAAGGAGGGTAAGGCTATGATGTTGGTGGATTCTTCTACTTCGAAGAAAAAGAATAAAAAGAAGAAGTCTACAAAGCCTAAAGGAGGTATTATCAAAAGGAAGGCCAAAGAGACTTCCTCAAAGGAGATTTACTTCCATTGTGGCAAAGATAGCCAGTGGAAGAGGAATTGCAAGGCCTATAGGAGTCCTTGAAAAAGAAGATATTAGATACCCCATCTACTTTAAGTATTTTTGTTATTAAAGTGAATATTGTTTCTAGTAATAACATATAGGTAATAGATATTAGATGCGGCTCACACATGCATTAATATGCAAGACCTAAGGAACAGTATACAACTCAATAAGAGAGAGTCAGACATGCGCATAGGCAATAGAACAAGAATTGTTGCCTTAGCTGTGAGAACTTATGTATTGATACTTCCTAGTGGACTTCTAATAGAATTAGACAATTGCCTTTAAGTTCCTACTTTAACTAAGAATATAAGTTCTATTTCTACTTTGAATAGAAATGAATCTAATTTGACTATTAGTGGCAATGGTTGCTCTATGATGTTAAATGATATTCTTTATGGAACTTGAACTCTTTGCAATGGAATTTATATTCTTGGTATGTCTAGTTCTATCTTCAATATCGATATTAATAATAAAAGAATTAAAATGGATAAACCAAAATCATCTTATTTATGACATTGTCGCCTTGACCATATAAGTGAAAAGTGTATGACTAGGCTATACCGAGATAGTAGCTTGGGGCCATTTAATTATGAATCATATGACACATGTGAATCTTGCTTATTAAGTAAGTTGACAAAATTACCTTTTAGTGGAAAGTGTGAACATGCAACTAGACTATTGGACTTAATACATTTAGATTTATATGACCCAATATATGTGCACATTAGAGGTGGTTATCCCTACTTTATTATCTTTATCGATGATTACTCACTATATGTATCTTATGAGACACAAATATGATACCTTTGAAAAGTTTAAAGAATTCCTAAGTGAAGTAGAGAAATAACTTGGCAAAAGTATTAAAACATTGGGATCTGATCGAAGTGGTGAATACTTAAGCCAGAAGTTTCAGGTTTATTTAAAGGATAATGGAATATTATCCTAATGGACTCCACCTTACACTTCACAACATAATGGTGTGGCTAGAAAGAGAAATCAAACCTTGTTATACATAGTGAGATCTATGATGGGATTTGCAGAACTCCCTAAGTCCTGGGGATATGCATTGGAGACCGTTGTTTATATTTTAAACAAGGTCCCTCCCAAGTCAGTTGATGTTACTCCATATGAGATATGGAATGAGAAGAAACCTTTTCTTTCTTATTTGAAAGTATGAGATTGGCTAGCTTATGTGAAGCGAATAATATTAGATAAACTATAAGCCAAGTCTGACAAGTGTATATTTGTATGATATCCAAAAGAATTAATTGGATATCAATTCTACCATCCTTTAGAACAAAAGGTGTTTGTTTCAGAGCATGCTACCTTGTTGGAGAAAAAGTCTCTTCTAAAAAGAAATAGTGGGAGAAAAATTGAGCTTGAAAATTTTCAAGATACTCTAGCAGATGCAAATCAACTGATTGAACTTGAGCCTGTTAGTCATATAGATAAAGTATAAGCTACACCTTTTGATGCACAAGATATTCGTAGATCTAGTAGGATACGTTCTGCATCTGAGAGATATGGTTTTTCTCATAAGCAATCGAAATTATATCTTGCACATAGAGGATGATTAGCCTACTACCTATGAAGAAGTTCTGAAGAGTTCAAAATCTGATAAATGGCTAAAGACCATAAAGTCAAATGGATTCCATATATGAAAATTAGGTATGGACTTTGGTTGACCTACCTGAAAGGATAAAACTTATAGGGTGAAAGTGGGTTTTCAAAAAGAAGTTCGATATGAAGGGTAATATGGTTACCCATAAAACTAGGCTCGTAGCTAAGGGTTATTATTAGAGGCAAGAAACTAACTATGATGAGACTTTTAGTCCAATAGCTATGCTTAAATCTATTAGGATACTCCTAGCAATTATTGCTCATTACGATTATGAGATATGACAAATAGATGTGAAGATGGCTTTCCTTAATAGAAACCTTACTGAGGATGTGTACATGACATAACCAGAAGGCTTCACATCTAAGGATGGTGAAAAGGTATTCAAGCTTCAAAAATCTATTTATGGATTGAAGCATGTTTCCAAGAGTTGGAACATCCAATTTGATGAGACGATCAAAGAGTTTGGTTTCTCACAAAATTCAAATACACTTTATGTGTATAAGAAGGTTAACGGGTTCAATCATTTTTCTTATATTGTATGGGAATGACATATTGATTATGAGAAATAACTATAATGAGACTTTTAGTGTAACAGCTATGCTTAAATCCATTAGGATACTCTTAGCCATTGTTGCTCATTACGATTATGAGATATGGCAAATGGATGTAAAACATGGCATTCCTAAATGGAAATCTTACCGATGATGTATACATGACACAACTAGAAAGCTTCACATCTAAAGATGGTGAAAAGATATTCAAGCTTCAAAGATCTATTTATGGATTGAATCATGCTTTCAGGAGTTGGAACATTCGATTTGATGAGACAATTAAAGAGTTTAGTTTCTCACAAATTCAAAATAAACCTTATGTATATAAGAATATTAATGAGAGTGCAGTCGTTTTTCTTATATTATATGTGGATGACATATTAATTATGGAAAATGAAGTTTCAGTCCTTCAATCAGTTAGAGTTTGGCTTTCTAAGAATTTCTCCATAAAAGACCTTAGAGATGCAACCTACATCTTGGGGATAAAGATCTATAGAGATAGATGTAAGAGATTATTTGGTCTTTTTAAGTCTATTTACATAGAAAGATGCTAAAGAGATTTAGCATAGAGCAGTCCAATAAAGGATTTATTCCCATGACACATGGGATTACCCTTTCAAAGTCTATGTGTCCAAAAACACAAAACGAGAGGACTCGTATGAGTTGGATCCCATATGCTTAAGCTATAAGATCAATCATGTACGTTATAATATGTATAAGACCCGATGTATCATATAATCTGAGTGTCATGAGCAGATTTCAGTCGGACCTGGTGAAGGTCATTGGGTGGCTATCAAGAATATCTTTAAGTACTTGAAAAAGACTTAGGATATATTCTTGGTTAATGGAGATGGAGACCTTACGGTAAGCAAGTATATGGATACCAACTTCCAAATTGACAAAGATGATTCATAATCCAAGTTAGGTTTCATATTAACACTAAATGGTGGAACAGTCAGTTGGAAGAGTTCCATACAGGAGACAACTGTGGATTCCATAATTGAAGAAGAATACATTGCAGCTTTCGAGGCAACCAAGAAAGCGGTTTGGATAAGGAAGTTCATAACAAAGCTAGGAGTAGCTCCCAGTATTATTGATCCAATACATTTGTATTATGACACCAATTGAGCCATTACACAAGCAAATGAGCCATGGTCTCATCAAATGTCCAAACATGTGCTCAGACACTACCATGTGATTAGAGAGATAATAAGTAGAGGTGATGTAAAAGTAGAGAGAGTGCCCACTAATCATAATATTGCTGATCCACTTACGAAGCCATTTGTCCAAAAGAAGTACGATTCTCATGTACTCACATATGGTATTAAATACAAAGGCGATTGACTTAGTGCAAATGAGAGTCTATTAAAGAGATGCTTTAAAGGCAATCACCTTTAGCACTTATTGTACAAACTCATTGTATATGAATATAGATATTTTTATTTAATTGATAGTCATTCTATTATGAATTGATTAGATCTTAAATTGATTAATGAAGTTCATGATAAAAATATAGCATGAAGAAAATCATGATGGGATCATGATATTGAGATTCATATCATATGCAGTTTATGTTTATATATAAACTATCCTTAGTCATAGGATTAATAAGATGATACATTATTGATCCGGATAGACTAACACATATTATACTCATTAATTAGATCAAACAGTATATCTCATAAGCTGTAAACAAGAGATGTTTAGAGTTAACATATGGACGCTTGCTAAAGTAGTCAAGTACATTGGATGACCTGC